>WEKW01009462.1:23510-62364 GCA_013389905.1 Sula dactylatra
AGTTGGCTTCTCCACAAAATGACCTATAAATATTAAGCACCAATGTAATCATCATTGTGGTTATTATTATGCTTGTTATTCGTATTGCTGTTATTATTATTATGTAATGACATACTTAACATCTGTAAGCCATTACATATGTCTTGAATTTATGTTATACTCTAATGTACTATCCTGAACCTACCTTATACACATCCTGAGAATTCTACTGACATTGTGTTTAAAGCTGCATTTAAAGTATACCTCCACTTTATAAAAACAAATCAGTATGCATTGTCAAAAAAAAGCCATATACCACATATGCATCGATATGTCTGCATTAATTATCTGGCTATTGTAGACTTTCTGGGCACACATTTGCATGCTTTCATCAAGCTGATTGATCCTGTTTTTACAATGCTCGGCATATCTCGACATGTATTTGGGAGTCTCAGTTCTGAGCTAGGTGATAAAGTTCACCCTGGTCTGATCCCAGTTACATTATCAGCTGCCTTAGGAAACCTTACTTCAAAAAGTAAAGTGGAAAGGAGAAAAATTATGCAGAGGAAAGGAACAGCTGGTGCACTCCTACACATGTGCAAGCGTCCAGATACACAAAGTTTTGGACCTGTAATTATAGAAGGTTGGCAGCTTTTGGTGCTGCAAGATTTAGCATGACTAAGGAGTGGGTGAACCGCATTGTCCTCAGAAACTTGTGTTCATTGTTCATACCACCTTTATAGATAATAAGATGGGTGAGCATGAGTGTAAATATCTTCACTGAAAAGAAGAACATGCATATATAGGTCAGTAAGCAGATGGTGGTTCTGAACTCTTGGCTTCAGTGATAAATTCTCAGTCTGCTTTTTGATTAAAATGAGAAATTATGGGAAGCAAGGTGGACCAGGAAATCAGAGCTGCTGTTTCTCATGTTAAATTTAGTCACCTATCATAAGTATTGCAGCATCTTAGAATTATGGACAATATATACTGTGGTCTCTTGTATACTTTCTAAGTTCTTGGGGACTTGGACCTTCATAACCTAACTTTTTAATGTCATCAAATGAGATGCTGAAAAGTATATATTTGTAATGGTTTAGGTGTAAGGCTGAATAGGGATTTGTAGTGTAATATTGTGTCCTGGACCTGTGCTGGTATATTTGAGTTATGTTATGATGGTGGGAAACAAATGAATGACTAGAGGATGAATGAACCAATTCTGCTTATTATCCCTCATCTGGACTGGACTCAGTGTCTTTACACTGAGTTAAGTTAAATTACATACTACTCTCAATTTAAACTGTTTCTTGCGCAGAATGTATGTAAAGGTGAAAAATTTTAACAAACCTGCAAAACACCTTCATGGTATGAACATCTCTCAGATCTTAAAGACTCTTTTTCCATGGTTCTTTGATAACTCTTTACTTGAACGATGTAGCATTTTTTAGTTCATGATTTTTTTAAATCTCATATTTCAACTTGGTATTACTTATTTTACATATAATGTAATATATATTTTTCTTGATGAGAATTCCAGAAACTTCAAGTTCTTAAATAGATTTATTGATTTTCAAATTTTAACTCTCTAGAAACTATAGCTCTTTGATAGCATATACAGGATTAATACATTAGATGCCAAAAAAGTGTAATTTAAAATGTAACAATAGAAACAGCTGTAACTTTCCTGATACACTATGAAAATATCAGATAACTTTTGGACACTATGCTAGAAGTTTCTTCTACTAATTAAATCTAAAAGTACAATCATTAAGGAAATTAAAAAGCCTTCTGTAATGATCTTAAATTTCAGAAGACTTTAAAACATTTAAAAATAAAATTAAAATTAAAAGCATAATACTACTTAGAAACTAGTCACTACAACTGCTTTAAATTTTTATTTATATGTGAATATTAGATTTTCTTCCAAGGAATCTAAAAATTTCTGTATGGTGATGTCATTTATATGATCATTTTTAAAGTAAGAATATTTAAAATTTAGACACTTAACATATATCCAGGACTTACTCCCTGTTTAAATGCCCTTCTAAAGCTCGATCCTAACATGCTAAAGCCCTTTTATTTCTTGCAGCCTTGGTATTTCTTCTGCATCTGTTGATATCATCAGCCTGTAACACTTAGAATAAGGAAGCTCCATTTCCAAGTCCAGGGAAGAGTGATTATGAATTCAATATGCCAGCAGAGAAATTCAAAGAGAGGTCAAGTATCCTGTATCCTATTAGTGTGTAGGATTGCTATAAGTCATCCAGGTTTTTCCTAAGTCATCTCAGTTCAACATTAGAAGAACTTTTGGACACATCTGTTTTTAGGTTTAAACTAAAAAAAAAGACAACTTCCAAAAAACAATGTTTTTATAAATCAGACACAGTAACATCCAGCTTTGAGGGAAACCAGGCTAGCAAAATTCTGTCCATACTGAAATGAGCTGCAAATCTCCAGTTATCTTCAGAGGAGTGAAAGTTTTACCAGATTAATCCAGCACCAAAAGCTGGGTTGGAACTATAGGAAGGAACATTCCAACCTGATGATCACTGAGAAAGTGTTCTTTGAAACCCATTGAAATCAGTGGCAAAATGAATTGATCATAGTGGAATCAAAGCATCATCTTTGCTCTCTGTAATAGCCTTTGTTTTAAAGAACGAAGTTATACAGAGGCATGGGAGGAACAGAGAGCTGGAAATCACCTATATAGTTACCATGTCAAGTTCCTAAGGAGTTGATTGATACCACACTCATTTCTGACATGGGCTAGCCTGTTTCTTTGTACAGCCAGTCCTTTAGCATATTAGTATAACTAACCAAAGAATTGGCTTTAATGTTTAGATTCAGAATGCAAAACTTTAAATAATTGAAATTTAGGCTAATCAATGCATTTTTTTTAATAAATTGTGTACTCTACAGACTTGCTAAAAATTTGGACTATATTGTTTAAAAATATGTTGTCTGTAGATATTCTAGGATGAAACACAACAACGTTCCATTTCTATTTAAAGCAACAATAACATTCTTGGCATAACCTAAAACCATCACATTAGGTATAGGTTTCTCTCTGTGGATTACTACTGAAAAAGACATTTTAATGCTGAAGAAGGCAGTTCAAAATTTGTTTCAAAGGCAATATTCCTTTCTATGTTTTTTAGTTACTCCTGTCATTGGAATTTTGAAGATTAAAATAAAATAAAGTGAAGACCGAGTAAAATTGATTGCAGGTCTTGTTCCTACTGTGTGCTGCATTTTATTTTACTGCCAATAAACTTGAGATTCTAATAAACTGATTACTCATTGGGCCATAGATGTGATCTGATTGAAACAAAAATACAGGGGAGGAGAAGAAGGGGGACAATAAAGACAAGAAACATGACATCTCCTGATGTGTAGAGTCGTGAATGGTCTTCTAATTGTGCTTTTGCAGATAGATAAAGATGAAAAATGACATTATCCCACCACAAATGAACACACAACAAGGAAGAACTCCAGAAATTGGACATAGAGAGGGTAAAGCACTTCAGATGATCTCCATGGTCCATTCAAATCAATGTGTCCTGCTTGAATTTAACAGGGTTTGGTTCAGGTTTTGATTGAAACCCCCACCCCAAATGAACATTGTATGCTTAGCTGGAAAAAAAAATCCCCGTTATTGATAGGCCTTGTTTGATATCTGTGTTCTATATTATTCCAGTGTTTGATAAATAATAGAGAGCATTTTAACCTTGAAAGGGGCTAGGAAAACCTCAGAGAGATAAAGCTCTATCAGTGAACGGTGTCTATTAGGTAGTCTGTACTATGGCAATGACTGATTCCCAGGTGAATCACCTTGAAATGTACTTTTCAAATCTATTTGCCTGATAGAAATCTTGGTGCCCTCAGATAGGCAATGTTTCTTCTCATATATATTTACATATTATCATTTACATCCTCTTTACTTACAGCTTAATCTACCACTTCTCTTGGAGGACTATTTTAACATTTTTACCTGTAACAGTATGTAAGGCTTATGAAATATTAATAGCATAAGCCAACATTTATATTCAAGAAAGTTTTGTGTGTGTGGTTATAGATATGATTTGACATTATAGCCGTAGGAAAAAAAAGAAATCGATATAACTTTCGTAAGGACATCAGGTTATAACACTACCCCCAACTTAGCCTTATGTAGACCATAATGCAAAAGCCTTACTTCAGTAAATGTTGAAATAGACAAAATAATGTTCTTTATTTAGAATTCTGCTCAAACCCTCCCTCTACACACAGATAGAGCTGTTTTATCTATGAAGTAAAATAGGACTATTGTAAAATATGTCATGCCTTCAAAGCAAGTTACCGGTAATAGTTCCCATGCTCACTGAATGTTTTCTGTTTTTCCATCAACATAGACAATAAACCACGGAAAGAGCTGCATAAGCATCATCTCAAATATTGTACACAAGTACGATTTAATCATCTAACTGCCACACGAATAAGGTGTCCAAATTTCAGATCTTGAAAATTCTCTTTCAGTTTCGTCCAAGTCCTTGAGGAGACACCTATGCTTTTGACATTGCCTCTCTCCAGACAGCTACAGTTCATCTCTGGGTCTCTCAAGAAAGACAATCTTTACTCCCTTTACTGCACCAAGCAGGCCAGCATTTCTTTGTGATTCAGTGTCTGTGTTTCACACACCTTGCCTGCACATTGGATCTGCTAAACTAATATTTATTAACTTATGGAGTCTGCAGACCACTCAGTCATGACATGTGGGAGGGTGCACTGGTGAATGGCTATAATGCCTTCCCCACAAAATGAACACTTAGGCACAATTCTACCTGTGTAAACAAAACAAATAAATGTGTCTGAGTGTGAAAATAAAGGTAACATGACTCTCCAAAGTTTGGCATTATGTTATTTGTTTTTAATGAAAGCCATTGTGGAAACAGTGTCTGAAATAGTCTGCAGACATCTTGGGGGAAGGGTCAAAAAAGGTTATGAATCTGTATTTTAATATTTATATTATTTACTTCAAGGGATGTTAAAAAGTATTTTTAAAGATTGAAAAATTTAGTGAGATAACACTTCCTTGTTCTTCCAGAGCACAGTGGAGAAGGGGAGAAGTTTTGTACCTGTGCTAGATGGCAAGGAGTCCTACACAGCAGTGCACTGAACACTTCCACACTCTCAGAACAGGCTTCAAAAGGCAGAAAACTGTGTCATTCCCATTAAGCTCTTGCATCAGAAAGAGGGGAACTGCAGCTCCCTTCATTTCGTCACAAGGTGGGCTGGGAATCCTGCCTGCCAGAGCTGGATCACTGCTAAAGACCCTTCTGTGACAGGGTTCACTTTGGTAAGAGCTGTGCTGTCACAAGTGCAAATAAAAAATAAATTACAACCATTCATTAGGTCAGTGATTAAGGTAGATGTCAATCGCCTGGAAGTTATTGGTAGTGATACTTATCCTGGGTGGCAGACTCAGCAGAATGCAAATCCAAATGTGCTAATGAACTACAATTTTAGGAGTAGGGCTTACCTTTCCATAATGGGACAAAGAAAAATAAAAAGATTGAGAAAATTTGTTTTTAGAAACATACCTTCATTACCACAATGTTAATTGGCACCTTTCATTTAATGTAAGTATAGGCCATAATTTTTAAAGAAAAGTAAGCCATAGTCTTTCCTGTAAACCAAACTAGCAGTTCTACTGGAGTCAGTGGCGTTGGTATTTTAATTTCATTGAGGCCACAAATTCAGCCCTGCATCACCAAAAAATTCTGATTGCATGGAGAAGTATTTTATGGCCCCAAAAGCAACTTCAGCAATAATATTTCCGTCTGGTGCACTCCAGTTGAATTGTTTCAGTCTTTGTGCTGTTTTACCGTAAGACACAGGTTTTTGTGTTAGTAAATTACAGTGAATTTCAGAGATTGGCTCAGGTCTGATTTTTATGTGAGCGTGGAATTAAAATTTTCAATTTTTCAGTAAACAGAGCATTACATTTAAAATTTGCATTTAGTTGTAAATGCCTATTTTTGACATCCAGCAAAAATTTGTATTTGCAAAATGAAGTTTTTATCATACTCAATAAAAGTATGCAGTTTTATGAAATGTTAATCAAAAAGCATGTCAGATCTGTCTGGAAGGCAATCAGTGGATCAAAAATCTAAGACGGAAACTTTATTTTTTTGTCAACTGTACTTCCCTCTTGTTCTTACTTTAAATAACTTTGCTCCTATTTTATATTTGAAACAAACTCACTGTTTTGACTTGTCAGTTTAATCAACTTCAATACATAAAAACACACACTGATTAAATAAGATAAGGATCAGTCCCAGAATATTTAATTCTTTGTTGGCTTTCACTGGAGGTAGCCTGAACATACATCACTCTGTCCTAAACTATTTTTACGTCTGGCTTTCTGCTTCAAGATACTAGGGAGAAAAATCCCCCACCAATCTAATTTTAAATTATTTGACAAATACCCACCAGGATGAAACCTGCCACAATTAGGGATGCACAGGTTGTAAAGTGAGTGGCACTGAACCATCTGAAGGTAACAAAAATTACTTATTCTCTAGGACAATCAGTCCTTCAATTACACACCAAAACCGGGGCTTGGATGTCAGCTATCCAATAATGTATCTGTTATTTGTCAGGAAACCCTGCCAGAAGCAGTTCTTTTCCTTTGCAGATATAAATATGAAACACAGACATCAGACACATAGGGGTGTCATTTCTTTTCAGGTCTGCAAAACGAATTTCTGTGTCTGGAAGGTCCCTTCTGCAAATGGTTTGTGCTCTGGGAAGGGGATTTCAAAAGGTTTTTAACAACTCTGAAGTTGGATAATGAGGGGGAGACACTCCTTCTGCAGAGTTATGTTATATTTTCATGGATTGTGGCCACATGCCAGAGGGATTGGTAATCATTATTCTGAGCCCCCAAATGATTTCTAGGGATTAAGTGCAAAATAATTGCTTTGAACAGGTCATTTCACCCTGCAGTTAATTTTCACGTGAGACTCGTGAAATAGGACACTTGACAATCTTGCCTTCTGATTCTGGGGAAATGTGATTGGAATAATTCAATATACTGTTTGACACAGTTCTTTGAAACTACAGTGATTTCCTGAAATCCTTATGATATTTCCTATATTTTATATTTGCATTATTGTTTAGAACCAAACTAAACCTTTCCTCTATTTCATGATTTTGGTACACAAAGAAATTGTTGAAACTCTTACTTTGGGGTCAGGGTTTTGGTTGAGCTGGACACAGTCCAGCAACTATTTTGGGGATGAACTCATCAGTCTGTATATCATCACCAGTGGAAATGAACTTCACTGACAATAGGAGCATGCGGTAGATGCAGACATGACAGTCACCACTATCTGCTCACAGGTAAATGTGGATGTAGGGACCTTAGGAGACCTTCATTCCCAAGGTCTGTCACAGATTTTGTAGTTATGTCCATCCTTGCAAACTACACAAGATGAGGACATTGGCTTGAGCATCACCTTTATTGTTTAATTCTTGGCATACACCTTGCTAGAGTTTTGGCCCAGACCAGCTAGTAAGGTTCCACACAACAAGAGAGCATGGTCTGGGGGACAGAACAGTCTCCAGATCGGTCTGAGTATGCCACACTCTTTTGGGAGGAAGTGTACAGCTGTATGAGATGTGCCAGTTGTCTGAGAGGGTGGGTTTGTCATTTAACATAGGGGCTTTTGTCACCTGCAAATGGGCAGGGATCCAGCATCCTTTGTCTTCTTCGGGAACATTGCCCCAGTCATGGGACATATGGTCTTCCCTTCACTTCAAAATGTAACTTTATAAATCTGCCAAAATGTTGGGAAAGCTCCCTAATTCCTGGGCAAAATCATGGTAATAACACTCCTAGCAAAATATTTTTCTGTTGTGTCGGGTTAGAATTGAACCTCTGTCAGAGCAGCAATACCTCTATGAATTTTGCTCAATAGGGCCCTAATCTTGCCTGTGTCCTAATGCAATATACTAATGGATATTAGTAACACACTGGTGTTTACACAGGTGCTATTTGCACATGTAACTGACTCGCTTACCAGGTTGTTGGCAGTTTTATGGGGCAAAGATGTATTTTCCCCTCAACTTTTGAAGCTTATATTTCCGTGTCTTTGTCAGGACCTGATAAGAGATGTATTAGGTTTACCTGGCAAGGTTTTGTTGGGAGGGGGGGAAGGGGGGCTGCAGGGGTGCCTCCTGTGAGAAGATGCTAGAAGCTTCCCCCATGTCCAACAGAGCCAATGCCAGCCTGCTCCAAGATGGACGTGCTGATGGCCAAAGCTGAGCCAATCAGTGATGGTGGTAGTGTAGTGTCTCTGTGATAACATATTTAAGAAGGGGAAAAAACTGCTGTGCAACAGCAGCCAGAAGAGAGAAGTGAGAATATGTGAGAGAAACAACCCTGCAGACACCAAGGTCAGTGACGAAGGAAGGGAAGGAGGTGCTCTAGGTGCCAGAGCAGAGATTCCCCTGCACCCTGCGGTGAAGACCATGGTGAAGAAGATTGTCCATCTGTAGCCCATGAAGGACCACAGTGGAACAGATATCCACCCTACAGCCCATGGAGGACCCCATGCCAGAGCAGATAGATGTCCCTGAAGGAAGGAAGCTGTGACCCCATGAAGGGCTCTCAACTGGAGCAGGCTCCTGGCAGGACCTGTGACCCCACAGAGAGGACCCCACACTGGAGCAGGTTTGCTGGCAGTACTTGTGACCCTGTGGGGGACCCACGCTGGAACAATCTGTTCCTGAAGGACTGCACCCCATGGGACGGACACACACTGGAGCAGTTTGTAAAGAGCTGCAGCCCATGGGAAGGACTCACATTGGAGAAGTTCATGGAAGACTGTGTCCCATAGGTAGGATTCCACACTGGAGCAGGGGAAGAGCATGAGGAGGAAGGAGCAGCAGAGACAATGTGTGATGAACTGATCAGAACTCCCATTCCCTGCCCCCCTGCTCCACCTGCGGGGATGAGGTAGAAGAGTTGGAAGCGAAGTTGAGCCTGGGAATAAAGAAAGGGTGGATGGAAGTTATTTTTAGATTTGTTCTTATTTCTCAGTGTCCTACCTGATTAATTGGCAACAAATTAAATTAATTTTCCCAAGCTGAGTCTGTTTTGCCCGTGATGGTAACTGGTGAATGATCTCCCTGTCCTTAACTTGACTCATGAGTGTTTTGTTTTATTTTCTCCCCCTGTCCTGATGGAAGGGGAAGTGATAAGGCAGCTTGGTGAGCACTTGGCAGCTAGCTAAGGTTAACCAACCACAAGAGTCTAGAGTAAGATATCTGAAACATTGTCAGAGGACAACAATTATATAAAGGTATATAGAAATAATTATAGAAAGGTAATGATCACAACTTTTGCCCATTGTCAACAGTCTTTCTTTGAACTCTTATTCTTAAACAATGCAATGGATTGCCATCTCCCTTTCACAATTTTCCTAGTCTTTTGGCTCCTTGCTTTTAGCTAGCTTGATGGTATCAGCAGTTGTATTATTGAACACCTCCTCATGCATAGTTGGACAACAAGCTACAATTCTGTATACAGGTAATAGAGTTGCTTTAGACAAGTAATTTCAAAAACCAGAAGCTATCTGGAACTCCAACTTGGCTAACTTAACTGCTCAGAAATGAAATTTTATGAAATCATTTGTAGACAATATACTGTAACAAAAAAAATTACTTAACATTAGCTTCTTTATTTCTCCAGTATAATGTGGAACTTGTAAAATGTGTTTATTTTTTATCCTTTTTGAAAACCAGCCAAAAAAATTTTTTCTATAGAAAGTTTTTTTTCTACAAAATATTTTGTTGCCTGAAATTCAAAAATAGAATTAAATAAAATTAATTCCTTCCTTAAGTAGGAATTGGCCATATTCTCTAGATCCTTTGGTCATCTGTATGTTAGTAAAAGGTTTCCTACAAAACAATTGTCAAAGACATAAAAAAAAAATAATTACAGACAAACCATAAGCTAGTAATCCAATCAAACAGGCTAGCAACCAGGGAAGGCAAATGTTAAAAATGAAAATAAAAAATGAACAGTGTTTAACTAGTTGTAAATGAATGTATCAGGTAGTGGCAACAGTCTAAAAAGCAATGGTCAGATTTTTTGCAGAAAGGTTAAGTGGCCCTTGAATTTAAAAAGGTTGAGAAACACTTCTTTGAGAGATGGACTATTGAGATTATAAAGACACTTTGGCAGTATTAACGGCTGTCTTTCAAAGTGTAACTAGCTGATTCAGAAAATGCATTTCACAGAGATCTCAAGTTCTGTTTCATTTCAGCCTTATTTTGATTCTTTTCTAGCAATTTTTACTTTTTCTGAGAGTCATTAGCTAATGACAGGTCTCTAAATCCTCTGTCACTCAGATGCACAGGGAAGAGTGAAAAGAGGAAGATTATTTGAAGAAAACAATTATATGGAATAAGTTTTCTGGAAGGCTGACCTGAGTATCTATTTCTAGACCTTGGTCAGAGTTGATAGAAGTGACTTTTTTGAGCTTGGGGAGCAAAGTGGTGGTATAGGCCAAAAAAANCTCCTAAGTGCAGCTCAAGCCCGAAGTCAATCAGTTGCACAGATTCAGCAGGGAGCTTTCAGAAATTATTGCCTCCAAAGGGCCATGGTTACCAGTTTATTTGGTTCCACATTACAAGCTGGAAACAATTAAACTGATTCATTTTGCTACACCCAATTTGTTATATGGTTTAAATTGTTGATTCTAATAGCTATTCACATTTTTGGGAAGAAGGGAAAATTACAGTGATTGCTATCAAAAAGTCAGCCATTAGAAACATTTACTAAATCATGATGTTTGGGGTACTATAATGTTTCTCAGCCCTTAGAACAGGAAATAACTGCGGTATCACAGATACTGTGGTAAAGTAATTGTTGGTAAATGCTGATTTTTTTTTTAAATAGTAACCACAATGGCCACTAATTATAGACAGTGAAATAATGGAATTGCCATACTGAGTGTTTTATTTGCTTTGGGATAAAACTGTCAATTATATACTGTCATTTATTGTATATGAAGATATATTAACTACCCTGCCATCAACAGCTGATTAGTCTCAAGAATGACCTATATTACCAGTCTTTTTCTTCTGAAGAACTGAAAGCAAATACAGTTTTTTAACAATTTTGTCTCTTGATGTGGCAAACTTAGCAAAGTTTTCCATTTTAATTATTCATTTCCCAAGAGACAGCCTGTAGCATTTTGCAATGTGTTTGTGGGCAGGACCTTCTCAGCCCTGCAGCTTGCAATGGGATCTGCCTTTAAAAGTATCTTCCTTGGCTCCTCACTGATTTTTGTGCATCAGGATGAACTTGAATAACCATTTTAATCACAAATGTCTGACCCTGAACACTTCTGGGACTTTGGCAGCACCGTATCAGAACTAAACCAAAGCAGCATGTCTGCCATTAGTTTTACTAAAGTTTTAGTAAAGCTTTTATTTACCCTTAAAGACAGCACTCCTTAGACATCTTGCTTGTCTTTCAATTAAGTTATTTGACATAAAATTGCAATAAATGAAAGATGAATGCCTATGGTATTTTTTATTGGTATTGGATAATAATGTAACTATGCTACTCTTTCTTCATTTTCTGTAATCCAAATCATTCAAATTAACATTTGTTTTAAATCTGTATTTATCTTTAAAGAAGTTGATAAGGGGGCAGTGTTACCCAGTTTAGGGGTAACACTAAACTCTAGGGGTAACACTTTGACTGCAAACCAATTTTAAGGATATTAAAGAAATCCAAAAGAACAGTTTATAACTTAAATTCTTCACTCAAGGCAGCTGTCTTATACCAAATGATTGTATATGCCAATATTTTGTACTTTTCAAAAACTAATTTTGTGTCATAAGGGAAGAAGATTTCCATGATGGACAATTTATTTTTTTTTTTAAACGATTTTCAATTATTTCTCTATAGTACTGGACCTATTTGGAAGGGCTGCCATGAACAAAATCTGACTGTGGGGCAAATGGAGTAAAGGCACAGTGAGAAGCAGTGTGTCTGAATGATCTAGTTTAAGAACAGCTGTAAGAACAAGATTTGCGCATCGAATAGCAGGCTACTGTCTAACACCTTTCCTAGTATATGTATTTTATAAGTTTGGCTCAGACAAGTCAGGTTGTATTATAATCAGCTGTGCAAACAAGTAAGTAGAATATATATTGAACCAATACACCTTGATTTAAGCCATTATTTCTTTCATAGTATTGTACTGACTTCATATGCTAGGCCCTACAGACACAGTGTGGATTTGTGGCCATTTAGTGGAACGTTGTAGTGAAACAGTGTAGAGTACAAATTTAGATCTTGGTAGACACTAATGGGTTTTATGCATAGCTCTCTAGCAGGCAAGCAACTGTTGTAGTCTGCTTACTGCTGTAAGAGACTATTCCTCTAATGCCCATGTGATACGGTTTGGTAGAAGCAACAAGCCAAGTAGCCATAACTCCCCATGGTGTTCAAATTTCTTAATCTCACCTGAGAATCAGGAGAGTCCTATTGCATAAGAATTTTTGATGTTGTGTGTGCTGTTTTATCCTTCTGCCAGGAAATATTAAAATATATTATTAAAAAAAGATTTACTCTAGCTGTTTATTTCCCACAGCAGTGATAATATAACCTCCTTTTCACCTACCTCATCTTGGATGAATTTCATTCTAGCCATCAAGGGATACATATAAGGATGCTTATTCTTGAAGGGTTTTTTTTAGTTGGATTATATCTGCAAGATTTCCTTCTGCCTTTGGTTATTGTCAATGCCCATATAAAGTACATGGCAGGCCAGCTATTCCTCTCTGAGACACCCAGAAAACTCCTGGGATATTTGTTCTACTTTTTTACTGCATTTGAGAGCTCACTTCTCATCGTCGTGGTATAATGCCACCATGAAATTATGCTTAGTAAGGCCTGTCAAACAAAAATGGCTGATGCTGAATTTATTCAAATATTATATTGAGTAAGTACATTTTGCTTCTGAATCAGAAGAATCACCTAGTAATAATTGTGCATAGAAGATATTTTTCTAATAGCAAATTATTAATATTAATAACATAAATTTTTGAAAGAGGGTTTTTTTCTCAAGATTTTAACACAGTAAAATTTTGCACTGGTTTAAGAGTAACACAGCCAAAAAATTTCTTTTTCTTCATTTGCCCATTTGTCACAGAATGGCAGGACCAGCAATAATAAAAAGTCACTCTCCATTTCACTGTACATTCCTGCAATTCCCTTCCCACACCACTGCCTCAGAACAGAGTGCAAAAAAAAGGGGCTCCCTCGATGGCTGTCCAGACAGGAGATTTTCAAAGAGCTCAGCCCTGCTGCAGCTCCACATGAAGCACCGACAACTGAGGTTAAAGAGCTTCTTTTATGATAACACCTGAGTTTATTTTAAGGTGGAAGAGATCAGAATAAGGAGGTGCCATACTCATGAATTTATTCTCCAGTGTTTCTGCCCACTGGTATTGACAAGGCATTGAAATTATAGCCTCTAATCCCCAAGTATGCCTTTCTGCAGTTCAGTCTTAATTTACTGGCAGAAGCAGAGACAACCAGCCACTTCCTTGCCTCTTCTGCTCAGTACCATTTCTCCTTTGTTCCGTTCATTTAATTTTTTTTTATTGTGTGTTGCTTCTTTGTTTAAGGCTCCTGTCCCACACTTCCCCACAGGTTTTACCACACTTTATTACACTTTTTATTACATCTGCTTGTGGCTTCAAGAGCTGATTGAGTGATTATAGGGGAGACTGGAATGATGTCAGATTAGACAAGAGAACTATGGGGTAGCAAGGTGAGTAGAGCAAGCTGCAATAAAAGGAACAGAAAGTAGATTTCTCTGAGGACTTGATTCACATCTGTTAAGAGGAACACTTCTGAAAATGGGCAGTTCATATTCATTGTTCTTTCTTTTAACATACAGTTCCTTCAAGTAATTTGGTTACCATAGATACATTGTTGACCAACTTCATAATCTGAAAGGCATTTAGTTAAAGCAATATAAAAAAAAAAAACAACATTAATATTTTCCAAAGAAAAGACAAAGTAATTTTCCTTGAAAAAACATAATCTTTCTCTTTTTTGTTTTTCTTTTTAAACAAATCAAATGAGAACTTATTTTTTACACCAAAAAAAAGTCTACCACAAAACAAACAAACCAACCAAACAAAATCTCTGATAAAAATTCTTTCTTTAATTGCCTAAAAATTAAAATCCTAAGAAACAATATTAGGCCTCTTGAGACCTCCTGCTGAGATGATAATGGTATCTGTAGCATTGTTTTCATGAACAGAGCCTGCCTAGACAATGGGTCATTGGTTCATTGTAATTTCGTCATGTGTTAGAAACTTAACTCCCGGGGGAGCCTCAGGCACAGCGCGGTCACATGGCACAAATCAGCTTTTTGCATGCAAGTATACTGCACAAAGATGTAGAGTGAGCCATGCATAAACCTGCTTCACTATAAAAATTTGCTATCATCTTAGCCATTTTAAGATGCCATCCCAAATTCTTACTCTGTGTACCTATGCTTTAAAATGGCCTTGACGTGTCATTTAATGTTGCTGAAAAGAGAGCAATATAAAGCAAAAATATTGGAAAAAGCAAAAATCTACTGTCATTTTTCCCTGTCCCTAGATACCACTATGACTTCTGTAAGATCAGGGCTTAGTACCTCTGGGGACAACTGTTGTAGGTAAGGTGAGAAATTGTGGTTTTACTCCTTCCTGCATCATGCTTTATTTGGCTTTTAATCCAAACCACACTGTTTAGGAGTAACAAAGCTAGAGAGACGTACACAGTGACTTATCTGTGATATGTGTGTTTTTCCATGTATGCAGACAACTAAAAAGTCTCAGTCCCTCACCATCCAAACAGTTTTAAACGGTAAAGCAGCTGTCCTTTCTAAGGAGTAGACGCATGCCTTTGCTTCCTGTGTAAAGGAAGATATTCTTCAGTGGGAATTCATGGAGGTGCTTAGTTCCTGTGCAGAGAAAATCTGCTTAAATGTAATGTAATAAAAAGTATGTTAGCTCTGCAAGAGCAGACATTCTGTCTGCAGCAGACCTTAAAACAAGTGTGCCACAGCAAGCTAACAGGTCCTTCTGCGTATGGACAAGCCAGATACAAATATCTTTCTACATCTGATTGAGACAGATAGAATCTAAAAAGATAAATATTTACAACATCTGCAGCTGAATTCAAGATGCTATGAGTACAGAGGATACTTTGGAGAAGAGCAGTAAATAAGTTAACAGATACCTGGAAAATCTGAAGTCTGGGCTTTGTTTACAGATGACTCCTTCTGGAAGAGGTGCCAGAATGCAGCCCATGCTGGGTTACATTATTGAGGGTCTGCAAACATACAAATGAGATATCTCCAAGAAAGCCTACAATCTGTATTGTTTAGGGAAGAGTATCCTATGGATTAAAAAGAGAAAAGGCTGGGATAGCAGGATTTAACCCGAGCGGAATCACTGACCGAAGCAATCTTTATTATATTCTGCATGTGCAATACTCATAAAAGCATATTCAACTCCATGTTTCGTCTGATTTCATGACCTGCTACCACTGTTGTTCAGGTTTTATTATGGGCAACAAATAACAAATGGAGGTGTGTCAGAGATGGATGTTTGTTTGGCTACATAAGAGTTGAATATGAATCCCTGTAGACTGACATAGTCTTAATTTTCATGTTATATTTTCTGAATAAATTGCAGCAAAAATAGCAACATAGCAATATATACTGACATGCATAAAATACAGCAGGTTAAATGAACGAAATGTAATAATGCATATGACGTATTTTAGATTAACCAGAAACTCTTCTGCATCATACCTTCTATTTTATAAAAAATGCTACATTATTGTCTGAAATCATAAAATGAAACTAAAGGTGCTATAAAGCTGTGTTCTCAGATTATGTCTCTTGACAAATGACAAGCCATCCCATTTTCAGGTAATTTTTGGGTTTTGTTGTTTTTATTTTGTAATATACAATTTAAGACAATTAAGAAGTAGAATATACTAAGCTGATAATGAAAATGTTTACTCTTGTATGTGTAGGGCAGGATAGATTTAGATATTATAAAGTCAGAAAGAACTGCTGTTTTGACATCCTGTATAACACAAACCATACCACAGAGCTGAATTAATTCTCACTTGATACGAGATGCACTTTTGAAAAGTATTGAGTTTGTTTAAAGGTTTGCACTACTCAGTAACCCACTGTATCTCTTCAGAGAGCTGTTCCAGTGGTTTTAATTAAGTTGTTAAACAAAACAAACAAACAAATAAAACAAGAGCAGGTGCCCTGTTTCTACATTTATCTTTCTCCACCTTCCAGCCACCAGAACCTGTATTTTTTCTGCATGATAGCAGAACTTTCAGCTGTCAAATATTTCTTCCATAAGCAGGTACTTGCAGACTCTAACCCACCCCTTTAGCTTTCTCTTTGTTAAACTAACACATTTAACTAAGGATTATGTATAAAAATGCAGCCCAAAACTGAACAGACCTCCTGTTATAAGTACATGTATCTAATATTTGGGGAAACCTGTCCCAGCTACATCTAAGCTGTCACCTTCCTTACTGCCCTGAGCTATATGTTGAGGTCTATGGACCCACCCTGGGATCATTCATATGCACAAATGAACTGCAGATTATGTGAGCTCACTGTTTCTGGATAGGTTCAGGTATCAGATACACAGGTGAAAATACTATAATTGTGCTGAACTCCCTGATGTTTCTATCATTTGCATTTTTATACTGAACAAGTGTAATTTTTAGGATATGCATTTAAAAATGTCTCATATTACCCATATCACCATCTGTTGTCTAGTTCTTAATACAGCTACTTTAACTTCCTGTCAGAATAATATTTTCTACTTGATGCAGCATTTTTTTCTCCATTTCAGGACTGAGGTTGAAAACCTCTGTCAAACTGACATTTACTGCAGTCTTTTTATGTCCCTGTGCTTTCTCATAATTGTTCTGTCTTGTGAAACCAAAGCTTTTAAACAGGAAATGTGTGCAGGTGTGTGAGCAAGTTCATGTTGAGAATAAATATATGCATTTTCTTTCTCCCAAGATCTGAGTGTGAGCTAGTCATGATCATTCAAACAATAACTTTTCAGCTCTCTGATCCCTCCCTATGTCTTTGCCAGGAGGGACCTTAATACTGTTTTTCACTTATTGGAGAAAGTGTCCCTTGCAATGTTTAGGAATTGCGCTGTGAGTACATTCTCTTCAGTGGATATAAAAGTCCCAGATTACACCAAACAAAATGTTTTCAGTTTAGCTGTTAACAATTCCCTCCATTTCATCTTATAGAAGCAATATTGTAGTTAGACATATAATACTTTGTCAATTAGTGGTCAAAATGATCACAGAATTCCCATTTTAACATTCAAAAAGGTAAAAAGGATGACAATGGGAACTACTGAACTACTGAACTACAGCCACTACATGTAAAATCATGGAGCAGAGCCTCCTGGAAGACATGTCTAACCATATGGAAGACAGAGAGGAGATTAGAGACAGCCAACATGGCTTCACCAAAGGTAAATCATGCCTGACCAACCTAGTGGCCTTCTATAATGGAGTAACTGCATCAGTGGACAAGAGAAGAGCTACGGATGTCATCTACCTAGACTTCTGTAAGGCCTTTGATACAGTCCACCACAGCATTCTGGCCACTAAATTAGAGAGAGATGGGTTTGACAGGCGGACTGTTAGATGGATAAGGAACTGGCTGGATGGCCATGTCCAAAGCATTATAGACAATGGCTCAATGTCCAAGTGGGAACCAGTAATGAGTAGTGTCCCTCAAGGGTCCATACTGGGACAAATACTATTTAATATCTTCATCAGCAACATAGATGGTGAGACTGAGTGCACCCTCATCAACTTTGCAGATGGCATTAAGCTGAATGGTGCAGCTGATTCACTAGAGGGAAAAGATGCCATCCAGAGTAATTTTGACAAGCTTGAGGAGTGGGCCCGTGCAAACCTCAGGAAGTTCGACAAGGCCAAGTGCAAGGTCTTGCACCTCGGTCGGGGCAACCCCCAGTATCAATACAGGCTGGGGGTTGAAGGGATTGAGAGCAGCCCTGTGGAGAAGGACTTAGGGGTACTGACAGATAAAGAGCTGGACATGAGCCAACAATGTGCGCTTGCAGCCCAGGCGGCCAACCATATCCTGGGCTACATCAAAAGAAGCATGGCCAGCAGGTTGAGGGAGGTTATTCTGCCCCTCTACTCTGCTCTGGTGGAATCCCACCTTGAGTACCTCATCCAGCTGTGGGGCCCACAATACAGGAAAGACAGCGACCTGTTGGAGTGGGTCCAGATGAGGGCCACAAAAATAGTCAGATGCCTGGAACATCTCTGCTATGAAGAAAGGCTGAAAAAGCTGAGGTTGTTCAACCTGGGGAAGATACAGCTCTGGGAGACCTGACTGTGGCCTTAAATATATAAAGGGGGCTTACAGAAAGACAGAGAAGGACTTCTTTCCAGGCCCTGTAGTGACAGGACATGCTCCAATGGTTTTAAAATGAAAGATGGTAAATTTAGATTGGACATAAGGAAGAAATTTTTTTACAATGAGAATGATGAGTCCTCAGTACAGGGAAGACATGGGTCTGTTAAACACCTGTCCTATGAAGAAAGCCTGGGAGAATTGAGGTTATCCAGCCTAGAGAAAAGAAAGCTCCAGGAAGACCTGATTGTGGCCTTTCAATATATAATGGAGGCTTATAACAAAGATGGAGAGGGACCTTTTTAACAGGGCCTGTAGCGATAGGACAAGGGGTTATGGTTTTAAACTGAAAGAGAGTAGGTTTATATTGGACATAAGGAAAAAAAATTTATGATGAAATTGATAGTGCTGGAACAGGTTGCCCAGAGAAGTTGTGGATGCCACATCCCTGGAAGTGTTCACTGTCAGGCTGGATGGAGCTTTGGGCAACCTGATTTAGTGAAAGATGGCTCTGCCCATGGCTGGGGGTTGGAACTAGATGATTTTCAAAGGTCCCTTCCAACCCAAGCTGTTCTCTGATTCTGAAGTATCTGAAGATACTTTCAAGCCATTAAACCACCTGCCTTTCTGTCTTATTGGTACATCAACCTTTGCCAGTTGCTGTCTTTCTGTCTATGATAAACCATTCATTTTTCTTAGATAAATCGTCATGCAAGCCATACAAACTGCCTTGTGAACTTCAATCAGAACAAACCTATTCTTCAAATACATATGTTTTCATGCATTAAAACATCAGTGTAGAGCAAAATAAATATTCTTCTATTTCTTCAGTTAGTGAAATATTAGATTTTTCCTTCAGTCATATCTCACAGCTTTCAAAACACAATTGTTTTTTAGAAATATGGCTCAGTGCTACTGTAAAAATGGAGTCAGTTTTAATACAAAACAGCAAAATTTTAGCAAGCAGCAACACTAATCACTACCATATTGTGAAACTATTGCTAGCTTCAAGCAAATTCCTAATGTCCAATGCTCCTGATCACTAGTAAGCTGCTGTCTGTATTTCCATTTCTTTTTCTCTCCACTTCAGAAGTTATAAATTACAGTGTTTTTTATTTTCCAATTAATTTCAGGCCATGCTGCTTCAACAAATTTATCAGGGTAGGATCATAGGGTCACAATGGACACACTGCTTGAACAAGAGCATCAAGGCAAGTCTGTGTTGGTGTACAGTACTCCCCACAAAACTATGTCAACTCACACCAGCTGAGGTTTGGTCCTTGCATATTGTTATCAGGAGGTCCCAGCACTCCACCAGCTCTTTCAAAAATTTAAAAAATAAAATATTCCTCCTGATATAGAACTGATACTTAGATACAAATCTTTCATGAAGCTAAGTTTGATCCATCTAGATAGGAGGGATTTGAATTGCTCATATATGGGTGAGACTACATGACCTAACTCCCATTTTATTGGCTTCTTGGAATTCATAATTTGTCAGACCAGAAGCAAGGAGGCTGGTGGTTACTCTCTGGATTCCAAAATTTCAAGGAAACAGAGTTATGACAGATAGTTACAGGAATACCAATTAAAGAAGGGATCTCTCTGGAAAGGTTGTCCAGCTCTGAATTTCTTTTCCCATGTCATCTCCAGAGACACGAGTGAAAGAAGAGATTTTTTTTTTACCTAGTTCAAACCAAATTCACTCTTGACGTCCTTACTCCCATGGTTTCATTGGGGACCTCCTGGGAAGGGTAAGCACAATTTTCTTCAACTGTGAGATGGATGGGTTAGATTAAATATATTTCTTCATTGTACAACTTGATAGCAAGGAATTTTGTAGACTTTGGATGTAAAATCTACTATCCATATATTATAAACCTGTACAATTAAATGTGTGAGTGTCATAGCTCATACACTTAAGCTGGTGAGATTTCACTATGCCGCTATTCCATGTAAATCCATAAACACAGATATTACTGTCACAAGCCCAAGGCATTTATTTCAATGTCAAAACAAAGAAGCCTTTTTCCTCAGAAATTGGAGTAAAATGTCTTGCATCTTCAACAGTATTTCCTAACAGGAAAATGACTGGTCTGTGAGAGAATAAAAATGATTCAAAGCAGTACCCAAAACATAAACTTGAAACAAACTTCAAAGATTTTTCAAATTCACAACAATATGGTTAACTGAAAAAACAAACACATAAAAGTGGACACACACATACACAAACATGAGAGACACATGACACTTCAGTTATGGTTTCTTTTTCTTTTGTTTTGTGGGTTTTTTCTGTGTTTTGTTTTGGTTTTATCACAGATGAAAAGATTATTGTGTTATTTCTAAAAGAGTCAGAATTAAGAATCCTTCAGTATCTCTTAGGAAAAAAAAAACAAACCACAAAAAATTTCTTGCAAGACTTTCCTCTTGACTTTTTCATAAGAATTTCAGGTAAGTACAAAATAGTTTAGATGGTTAGTCAAACGGAACAAAATCTTAGACAATATAAAGTTTGACTACCATTAATTATGAGAACATTTTCTTTTAGAAGACTTTAAGCAAAGTTTTAACATAAGTTAGATTACTCAAGTGAAATCAGTACTGAACTTTGGGGTTTTTTTTTGTTTTAACATCAATAATGTTAACAGTAAATTTGCAATACATGAATATGATACTGTGAATATGGTGATGAATATAATAATGAATATAATACTGTGGATTTGTTAAAAAAAAAAAAGGAACCTGTCTGTTTCAAGGTTATTATATAGCTTTGGCTCCTTTTTGTTTCCCCCCGTGGTTCTGGTTGGTTGAAATGCTATCCACAGAAATATTCCACACCTGGCTGTTACATGTATGTTATACCCATACATGTTCATTTTCTATATTTACATTGCATTTGCATACACATATATGCATTTGCATATGCACATGTCCAGATTTTTATTTTTTTTTAAAACTGCAACAAAGTATTTTATTGGGTAGTCAAAACATATTTTCGTATTAAAGGTAACCAAAAACTTTGTTTTAAAAATAGACCTCTTTATATTTTCCTTTTTGAGTATTTCTTTGAAATATCTGGAAGAATTAACATCAGGGAATACAGAAGATGAGAATCCTTACTGCATGCAAATTTTGATATTTCTTTTCATTCTAAATAATGTTGGAAAACATGGAAGTTTCCCAAAAATTATTCTCTGAAACATTTCATTTCATTGCTTCCAATAAAAACCGTCTTTCACTACAGCTGTTTCTGAAATGAAATGATCATTTTGGTTGTTCATATGGCTGCTTAAACTTAAGCAAAAATAGTTTTAGCTTCACTTATCATTAAACACTTCTTCTCCAATAAATTGTTTTTTTCCCCAGTGTTTGCTCTCCCATGAAATCTACAGCATGTAATGCTGTCTCTGGCCCAGACTTCTCAGCCAAACTCTTTACCCATGACACATCACATCAGTCGAGCACAAGGGAAAAGGGAGCCACCTGGCAAAGGATGTGGCTAGACCTGCAGTGGGAAGATGAGCCACGCAAACCACAAGTGACATGCAGTTCAGCTGAGAAGAAATTCCAAGTGAACTCACAGGGGATGTTGTGATTTGGTTTAAGAAAAGGAAATGGTTTAGCTTGAGTCTAAACATCCTCCAATGAAGTATTTTAGTTTTTCAACAGAGAAGAATTTGGGCAAAATCATGAATTGCCTGAGGTAATTCTGAACTCTGTATAAAGTGTACAGTCTCTTTGGACAATATTGGATAGAAAATTCCCATATCAGTTTTAGTTAACATTAAAAAAAAGGATGGATTAATCAAGATTTTTCTTTTGCCATTTGCCATTTTTCAATTTGCCCACAGAGTACTCTCATCATCTTCCCTTACCTGTTCACAGACATACACTAGAGGCAATATGCTTTATATTTTTGTGGATACATTTCCAAGGCTGGTATTTTAGTTTCATTTACTTTTATAGTAAATGGAGTAATACTTGAAAGAAACTTATTCTACACTGCAGGTGCTATATCAGAATTTTGAACAAAAAACCCAACAATTTTATAGCTGTCAGGAAGATACTGATCATAGGGTGTTACATGAAAGGCATTTGTCATTGAAATGCTGAAACAAGATGTTTAAAGACGTTCAGCATGTGTCTCTTGTGTACATGTAGGAGGAGAGGACACTGTGTGTAACAGCAAGTGTGCAGATCATTAATGGATGATGGTAATACGAAAAAAAACCCACAAATTGTTACTCAGTACCCTCAGGCTTACATAGAAAAATGATAGAAGCAGATTGCAGGGGGTAAACAGATGAAAGATTAGTGTGCATGAAGGCATAATTGAAAGCTGCATTCATGTGAGTGTATTGTTTTTAATTATTCATCGACAGAAAACCTGTAGATAAAACACCCACTAATCTTTAATCTGACAAACCCTCAGGCCCATAAGACCTATTGAGGATGTAAAGAGGATTAATAAAGAGGTAGACGGAATGAAGAAGGATGTGTAAGTTGTCATCAGTGTTCGTTAACAGTATAAATTGTGCAGAGATTTCATAAATTAAACTAAATAATTCAGTTTTATTTAGCTGGAACTGCTGCATATTTTAGAGTGATACAGAATAGTAATAACAGACATTCCAAACTATAAATAGGCTTCAATAATAATTCCCCTATCCTTGTTATCTTCAGCAGTTATCTTTCTGTTGAAGAAATGGGACAGACGCTTAGTCTGAAATCATTCTCAAGAAGGATTCCACATCACAAGTCATCTAGTTTTTAATAAAAGTTATATCATGACAACATGATAAAACTGACCTTGTCAAATGAACATCCAAACCTCTTAAAGAATAATAATGAAGTATATGAGCAAGCAAATATGAAAGGAAAAAAGAAGGAAAGAAAGAAAAATAAATTGGATTTTCTGGAGAGTTTTGTATATTTAGTTGAAAAACATTGTCCTTTTTTTTTGCTCCCAACTCAGATATTTTTCTCAGTTCACATGACAAAGCACATCTAAGTTATCCCCACTTAATATTTCATTCAATCTGAAGCTGAAGAATGGAGATATATATAGCTCTGAATGCTACAAGTAGGATGTTTACTAGACGTGAAGCAAATCCATCAAGAAAAATGAAAAGGAATGTGGCCTATTTGGATCAAGTAGTGGACAAGACCCATTCCAATCTGAAAACCATGTCGCTGCATGGTTCCCCCAGCTGTTTCCAAGTTAGTCTGATCAGTTTCAAAATTTAGAAAAGTCCTGTGGTTTTGCAAAGTGTTACAGAAAAGCTTTACCTCTCAGGGCCAATACACCTCCCACCAAATCATGACCAGTCTGGTTTAAAAGCCTTTCTGGTTGTTAGTGCTGCCAGAGGAGGAAAAAACAACTGCAATGAAGATCTGGCTGGGTGTCTAATCCTGTGGGGACCTGGATAAATCTCTCCACCTCCTTTCAAGTCTTCTGAAGCTAGCAATCATTAGCATACAAATAATTAGAGAACCGATACCATCTTAGGCTTTAAAAACTCCTTTGACTTTTGTCTGCCATGCAGCACTTCAGGTGTATCACATATATTCACTGGAGCTAGCAAAAGGTATGACTGACACGACTTATATTTGTCACTCTGCAAAGTATAGATTAGCAAAACAGATGTGCAGAGCCTGGGACAAATCTGGTTGTGCTGAATTTTATCACCAGCAGAAAAAAATCTGCATCTTGCTATGATTAAACTCAGCAGGAAGAGTCACAATAAATTGTGTTAAATCAAGCATGACTTTACAAAGTCTTAATACAGATCAAAAAAATTTAGAAATTATTTTTCATTGTTAGGCATACAAAATACAGAATGGACAGAAATACAGGAAGAAAGGCAGAAAGAACATTACAATGACCCATATACGGTGTTAATGTTTGTGTTACTTACTAGATTTATTAATGAAGAAGTATATTAAAGTGGTTCTGTTTGTTTATATAAAAAATTCCAGGGACCTTCCCCTGCTGAGTCAATGACACTGGAAATATTTAAATCTGCATTGTTTTACAGCTTGGAGACATGCCTAACTTCTCAGTTAAGCAATAAAGCTGGAAAGCAGGATTCAGGGGTGTTGAATTGTATTTCTGCCNTAACACTCTTTGTTAGGGTTGCAATATTCCTGTTGTCTACTGTGTGTTCCTGACAGATTGCTGCTGGGGGAGTGGAAGATAAAGAACGTGCATCTTGGCACATTTTACCTATGATGTAGATAGCCAGGTATCCAGTACAGGAGGGGAAGAAGATAGCTGGGCAAGCCCAGAAGTAATTTTTCAAACCCCTGAGATTTTATTGGAAGAAAAACTGTTAGTTTCTGAGTCTAAATGAGTACAAAATGCAATGTAAGACAAGAACAGAAATTTTAAAATTTTATCTTAAAATTTATTAGAATAGTAAAGATTTCATATGTCTTGGGCAGGTATAACACTTAATGGCTGTCAATTTAGCGAGTTTTCTAATGGGGAATTTAAGTTGGTATGTAGCAGAACAGAAAGATTAAAAGTCTGACCACATATACAGCACAGTATTAGTTGTGTCTTTTCTCTTTTGCTGCCCCTACACAATAACAGATGCAGAGGAAGACAATTAAATTTCACAGAAAGGAAAAACTGGGCTTTAGTCTGCAAAGGATCTTATATGTTTTATTGAGCTGGGGTACTAAGTGCTTACAAACCTATGGAACAGGATCTAGAGGATTGTGTTTGGTCTGGACTTTGCAAACACTTTTGACATATTTCATGCTGACAGTCCTGTTCACATTGCTGGGCTGTATAATTGTCATAAGTTACATCTGTGTTGCTTAATGTTAACTGAACTGTCAAAAGAGACATGGCTCTTTAGATGGGGAATTGAATTTATTTGAATCTCTGGCATGTGCATTTTTTTGTCTTGTTATGAGCAATCTTCTTTTCTTGCTTACTTGCTTGGTATTTTTGATAGGTACATGAAATTTTATCTTGGTTTGGAAAAAGTATTCCCTGACTATTGTATTGCAATTTTCTTTGAAAGTCTTAAGCTATATTTAAGTCCCTGGGACTTCTGTCATTTCCCCTACTGAGAAAGCTCGCCTTTCTGAGCACTGGCATTAAGAAGAAGAACTGAAGGGCAGTGTACTCTACTTCAGATCACCTCTGCAAATACTTTAGAATCTTGTATCTCTCTATTTTTGAAAAATATTGTGGCATTACAGCCCTGCTGGAAATCATGAATGTAAATTACTTCATATAAAAAAAGCAATATATTATTTAGTATATTTTCAAATAGCTTACTTCAAAGCAGAGAATATTAATAAACATCAAGGAATTTAAAGCGGGGTGGGGGGGGAATGTAGAGAAGAGTTATGCCTTCAGCTGAAATATAATTTTATTTCTGCCCAGCTAACTAGTCTGCCAATGAAATGTCAGGGCATTGCTGCCTGTATATAGTATAAAGGAGAATACTATACAGTGATGTCACTCAGCCAGGCCACAGCTTGTAGCTGTCCTCAGATCCCATCTTAAAACCCAATTAAACTACAAAAAAAGGAGGTGGTTATGCTATTTTTGCATGAAAAGTAAAGGGGAAAATATGTCCTACCCACGCCTGTGCTGAGCAGTTTCATTATCTCGCGAGTGGGATTGCTTCCTTCAGACTGGTCACTGCCCTGCTATTGCCTCAGCTGGGAGCAGGGTCATAGCTTCCAAAACCACGCAGGAGGGAGTACTGGGTCTGTATGGCATTTGGGGCAACAGCTGTCTCCCTACAAAGATCTTCACATGCTTCTGACACAGGATCCATCCTTACCTATTGTGCTTTTACAGATACGCAAAGTCCTGCAACATTAATGAAAAAGCTGCAGTAGTAACAGTTCTGTAGGACAATTTTCCTTGCTGCTAGTTGTTGACATTTGTGACAAAGGTGTTGAATACAATGAAATCTTCTCGGCTGCCTTTGCTTTAAAGAAGTTGCCATTCTTGGGATACCCCTGGAAACAAAAAGTCTGGCTGGGAGACCTCCTTTTTGAATAAATAAATACCTCAGTGTCTGAATGTTGACTTGTCAGGAAAGACTTGGAGAATGTTGCTGAGTTTATGTAATATGTACTCTAATAATATATGAATATATTGGAAATTCACAGGTTTTTTTATTAATTCAGAGCTTATCAGATTTTAGAAATACAAATTCCCCTTCAAACAGGAAACAATTGTTCAGAATTCTTTAGGATAACAATGATTTTTCTAAACAATAGTAGAAATATGCACAGATATTTTTTTTCCTTCTTCCTATTTTCACAGTGTAAAAGACTGACAGAAGAAGGATTCAATAACAAGAGGCTAAATATATTTTAGTCCAAAATACAGTAGCCTTATATGAAACATAATTTTGTGTTGGGCAGCTTTATAATGAGTGTTCTAAATCACTCTTGGCCCTAAAATGAGATGCCCCATTTTCTCTTTGGTCTCTTGTGAACTCATTAAGACAGCAAAATTGTTTTTAGAGAACAATTCCAATGACTTGTAGAATATGTTGGTCTTCATGCACTCACTGCTTGGGAGAAAAAGAAAAAAAAGGCTTTAAAATAGTATTGCAAACAAGGTACAATGTAGTGCTTCTTTCTTTTTAGTCTTCCAAATGTGTAAAGTGATATTTTCATTTTGGAAGTAATTGAACCCTCATTGATAGTGACTTTTAATATTGTGGACCTTGGTATTACAGAAAATACTTGGCCATAACTAATATCTTGATGGGAAATGTGCTGTGTTAACAGGTAATTAAGGAAAAAAGCAAAAAAAAAAAAATCATGGAAATTGAATTGCCTTGGGGATCAGATGTTTTGGGTATACGTCAATGTCAATACAAACAGTACAATATTTTGAGATATATTGTACACTTAAGCCTTACTGCATCAAAATTATGTATATAAAGAACATATGAAATAAAATGTACTTTTGTACAAGATTGAAGTCTGTAGAAGCCAGCTTTACAGAATATATTATTTTAAATATTTTTAATATAACAATTCTGCCAATATTTGCTGTTCAAGTAAAAGCAACTGCAAATCTGTCTGCCTAAATAAACTCATGCAGATGGTAAATATTTTCACTGAGAGCAAAAAATGGTCAAGAAATCCATAACTTCCTCTTCAGTTGGAAATCCTGTACTTTTGATTTGTAGAATAATGATCTCATAATTCAACAGGATTTTCCTGTATTGAGAAATGTAATGATAAACCCAATGCAGAACCTTGCCAGATGATCTGTGGGAAATTTCAAGAGAAGTGTCTGTGAATTGCCCTCAGAGTACTCCCCCTGCAGAAATATGCAGAGCAACTCCTGGGAGATTTGTTAGTCCTCAGAGCCATGCCATCTTGACCTCCCCTCCTAAATTTGAGGTGCAGTCTGGCAGAGCAGAAGTCCAATTTCTCTTTAAAGAATTCTTTTTTCCAGTATTCCTGGGAATAGAATTGCTTATTAAATTTCAGTGAATGAAAATATGCAGGAACTTTCTGAAAAAGACGGTAGGACTTACTCTCCTTGTAATCAGTCATTCTTATGGCTGAAATGGCAGACAGATAAGAAAAGCAAAGCAGTTTCTTTTATACTCTCCTTTTCTTTCTGTTATGTATTCATGTCGTGTTCAGGTGGTTTGGTTTTTTTTTCTTTTTCTTTTTTTCTTTTTTTTTGTCAGTTAATGCCAGAATTCTTGTCAGAATGATCCTTGCAACATAAAAATGTTTTAGAATTGAGAGAAATCTACAGGATAACCCCAAAAGCTCAGGATCACTCTGAAGGTCTTTCTGCAGCTTTCATGGTCTCTACCCATCCTTTTCAGCCTTAGTAGTCTGGCGGATTTCAAGAGGGTGCTAGCAAAGAGAAAGCACTTCACTCTGTATGTTTGTATTTTAAATTCTCCTAATTCCTAAATGTTCAGCAATGGCAGGATTTTAGAGCTAAGAAGAGAAAACTTCCATGATCCAATGGGCACTTCTTCTTAAAGTTTCCATGAATTCGAACTCCTTCATGGGAAGGGCTACTGAATTACAAGGCATCACCGGGAGCTCTGGCTATAGGTGAATAGCCTTTATCTATTGCCAAAATATGGATTCACAAGCCAGGCTTTAGCTAAACACTGTGGGGAAAGGTCTCTTTACTTTTGCTACAGAGTGCCAAAGGTGACACAAAGGCAATCTTCTTCTGTTGACACACAGATTTGTCAAATTTCAAACACCTGGGAATTGGTCAAAACATTAGACATAAGAAGGAGCTATATGAAAACAACAGCTAAAATTATAATCCAGTTCTACTCTCTGTAAATCATAGAATCATAGAGTCGTTTAGGTTGGAAAAGACCTTTAAATCCAATTGTTAACTTAGCATTGCCAAGTTAACACATCTACGTGTCTTTTAAATACCTCCAGCAATGGTGACTCAACCACCTCTCTGGGGCAGCCTGTTCCAATGCTTGACAACCCTTTTGGTGAAGATATTTTTCCTAATATCCAATCTAAACCTCCCCTGGTGCATCCTGAGGCCACTTCCTCTTGTCCCATCGCTTGTTTCTTGGGGAAAGAGGCCAACCCCCGCCTAGCTACAACCTCCTTTCAGGTAGTTGTAGAGAGTGATAAGGTCTCCCCTCAGCCTCCTCTTCTCCAGGCTAAACAGCCCCAGTTTCCTCAGCTGATCCTCTTAAGACTTGTGCTCTAGACCCTTCACCAGCTTCATTCCCCTTCTTTGGACATGCTCCAGCACCTCAATGTCTTTGTTGTAGTGAGGGGCCCAAAACTGGGTGGGTCACCTGCCATAGAAGCAGATCAGGTCAATGAAGCAGGACCTGCCTTTCCTAAAGCCATGCTGACTGGGCCTGATCCCCTGGTTTTCCTGTACATGCCATGTGATGGCACTCAAGAAGATCTGCTCCATAACCTTCCCCAGCACTGAGGTCAGGCTGACAGGCCTGTAGTTCCCCAGAGCTTCCTTCCAGCACTTCTTGTATATGGGCATCACATTTGCTAAGCTCCAGTCAACTGAGACCTCCCCAATTAGCCAGAACTGCTGATAAATGATGGAAAGTGTCTTGGTGAGCACTTCCATGAGCTCCCTCGGTACCCTTGGGTGGATCCCATCTGGCCCCATAGACTTGTGTGTGTCTAAGTGCTGTAGCAGGTCGCTAACCATTTCCCCTTGGATTATGGGGTCTTCATTCTGCTCCCCATCCCTGTCTTCCAGCTCAGGGACCTGGGTACCCAGATAACAACTAGTTTCACTATTAAAGACTGAGGCAAAAAAGGCATTAAGTACTTCAGCCTTTTCCTCATCCTTTCTCACTAGGTTTCTCCCCACATCCACTAAAGGCTGGAGATTCTCCTTAGCTCTCCTTTTGCTGCTACTGTATTTATAGAAATATTTATTTTCTTTTATGGCAGTAGCCAGATTGAGTTCTAGTTGGGCTTTGGCCCTTCTCATTTTCTCTCTGCATAACCTCATGACATGCTTGTAGTCCTCCTGAGCTGCCTGCCCCTTCTTCTAAAGGTCATGAACTCTCTTATTTTTTTTTCCCTGACTTGCAGACAAAGCTCTCTGTTCAGCCAGGCCGGTCTTCCCCTCTGGCCCATCTTTCAGCACATGGAGACAGCCTGCTCCTGCACCTTTAAGAAGAATGCCCAGCCTTCCTGGGCTCCTTTGCCCTTCAGGACTGCCTCCCAAAGGACTCTGTCAACCAGTCTCCTAAACAAGCCAAAGTCTGCCCTCTAGAAGCCCAAGGTAGCAGTTCTGCTGACCTCACTCCTTACTTCTCCAAGAATTGAAAACTGTCATTTTGTGATCTCTAAGCCCAAGACAGTCTCCAACCATAACATCACCCACAAGTCCTTCTGTGTTCGCTAACAACAGATCCAGTGGGATGTCTTCCCTAGTTAGCTTACTCACCAGTTGGGTCAGGTATTTATCTGCCACACTCTGCAGGAGCCTCCTAGACTGTTTCCTCTCTTCTGTATTGCATTTCCAGAAGAAATCTGATAAATTGAAGTCGTCCATGAGAAGAAGGACTAGCAATCGTGAGACTTCTCCCAGCTGCTTATAGAATATTTCTTCTCCTCTTCATCCTGGTTGGGTAGTCCGTAACAGACTCCCACCATAATATCTGCCTTGGTGGCCTTCTCCCTGATTCTTACCCATAAACAGACAACCCTATCGTCACCATCATTAAGCCATAGACAATCAAAACACTCCCTATCATACAGGGCTATCCCACCACCTCTCCTTCCTTGCCTATCCCTTCTGAAGAGTTTATAGCCATCCACTGCACCCCTCCAGTTGTATGAGCCATCCCACGATATTTCTGTGATGGCAACTATACCATAGTTTTCCTGCTGCACAATAGCTTCCAGTTCCTCCTGTTTGTTGCCCAGTCCTGTGATATCAAAATGTAAACAGCTCTTATCAAGCCCATGGTAAAGAAAAATTGGCAGTTTCCTCTTGCAAGCTAGCGAAATCCTAGAAAAAGATACTGATTTTATTGCTGCATGCAGTTTTCACATTGAGAATAATTCCAGTTGATTACACTATGCCTGACAGAGTTTAGTTTGGACAAAGTTTCAGTGATGAACTTATTTCTTGTGTTGCAGATGTGAATAACTTCATGCAGAACTGCTCTGAAAAGCTGGATACAGACAATTGTCTCTGTTGTGAAGAAAACAAAATGTTCAATTTTTTCTTCTTCATGGGCTTCAGGAGTAGGTTTACTCAGCCATATTGGAAATGGTGGTTACGTCCCAAAGTTGACTTTAGGTTGTAATCCATGAAGTTTACAAACTTTTGTAATGATTTGATGTTTCCTAGGGTTCTTTAAATACCTATGGGGAGAGAAATGTATGAACTGAGAAGTTCATTTGTTAAATCTAGAGATTTAACAAATAAAAAGTTTCCTTTTACCTTTTTTTTCACTTATCTGTACCAAATGAATAAAACAGATTGTAGTTGTATGACCTCGGAATTATAAATGTCTGCAGCAATTCCATCAGAAGAGTGGTGTTGAGAATTGCACAAAAAGTAGGTTTATAACTTCCATTTCACGCTTGAATGATTGAACTTACACTTTAAATTTCATGCAGTGATTCTTCAGTGGACATGTGATTGTCCATAATAGACTTGTTGAAGAGGAAACAGCAAAGGATTATATGGTTTTAAAAGCCTTCTCTAAGATATTACTGAGTTACCTAACATAAGCACACCAAAAAAACTGGGCTACAGAGTTGTGTAATTGCATGAATACACACACACGTCTCAAAAATTTCACGTGCACCCCCAAATTTAAAAGTTTTTTTGTGAACATCGATGAGTTGTTTCAGTTTATCATTATTTCAGTTCAACAAAACCATGGCAATGGAACAAGTAAGCTTCTTCTGTGTTTTTGGGACTAACACTTTTTCTTATTTGATGCTCTGTGCTTTCACTCTCTCCCATCATCTTGTTGCCAGAATAAGGACCAGTCAGCATCCTACCCACTGCAATCAACAAGTATATGTCACAGTCTTCATAGAGTGTAAAAAAATTAATAGTACTGTCCCACAACCACAGAATGGATGTTTATGCTGTCATCAGCCAGGCAAGATGATATCTTTATAGTGGAGGTACCTTTATAACCTTTGCTTCTTGGGCAATGCAGGACAGAAACTGTAAACTAATTCTCTCCTCTTGTCAAAAGGAAAAAATAAATAGGTTTCTTTTGGTGGGGGAAGAGGAGGGGAATGCTGCAGACAAAATTGAGTTGCACATGGCATTGATATTCCATTGCAAAGGTAGCTGCTTCTTCTAATTTAGTTTGTGGTTTACTAGAAAGCAATCTGAGTCAAGCGATCTTCAGAAAATTTGCAGTCTGAACTCTGCCTGATGGGGGTATAGTGTATGAAGGAGGATGTCTGGATGAGATAAGAGTTGGCAATAAAGTCTGTCCCCTGTTAATTACCGTAATCATACAGGAAACTCCCACTCAGTCTTCTGTCCAGCCAGTTTCCCAGGACTTTTCTGCTGTCTGTCTGCATTCTCTGTTGCCTTCCCTTGTACTCAAACCCCCAGTTCTTTAAGGCCTGTTGCACATATGAATTTCACTACACCACAAAATAACACAATGTTTTAGCTATATTCCCTTGTTTTCTTAAAGTGCAGTTAAGTCTAACATATTCCTGTGTATAACCAGAGCTTAAGGAAGGCGGTATCAAGGACTCATGAAACTAGTCAGCAATTTATCTGTATGAAGGGTGGAGGCTGTAGATGAGGTCAGCAAATAACACTGCAGAGAGGCAAGCGGCTCCGTAGTGCTGCCACATCCCAGGTCCGGCCACCAGCATGGCAGAGATGGTTAATGGACAGGACTAAATCCATCCCATCACTGGAGGCCTCCGTGTTTTTATTTTCAGAGATTGTATAGGTAGGAAATCAACTGAGCAGTTCTAAGTTAAAACCGCACAGGAACTGGGGATCTTCCCACATGTCTGAGTCTTTTTCTCACAAAAACTGAAATGTCACAAGCAGTATTGTGACTCATTTTTATTTGCATGACCCACGGGCAGCCAGGCACTGGTCTAGAGAGGTCAGTCCCCAATGTTCCTTTGGAAATGACCTTTAGGAGGCTCAACAATGCACCAGCTATGAGGAGAAACAAGTATTTCATCCTCCCATACGGTCATACAGAGACACAGACAGCTGTTCTCTTCCAGAATAAAACTCACTTACGTGATTACACAAAGAGACGAGAGCAGCCAGACTTATCACAAGCCAAACTTTAAAGTAGGATTTTAAAAATGTTAGACAGTTCATGAAAAGACAGCTTTCAGGCCTCAAATAGATGTTGGAAATCTATATAGTCCATGTACTTAGTTCTAAAAAACACTCATTTGAGTAATATTCTTTTATTTTATTTAATATTATTATATGCCTTCAGACCTGGAAACATTAACTTTCAATCAAAAAAGTTTACTTGACATTCACTGTTAGTATTAATCCAAGACTTGTATATTTCAGAGCAAAGCAAATTAAATAAGTCATCTGCAAACACTGGCTGAGTTTCGGGTTTTAATAAAGCCAGTCTGGTCTCTGTGAATAATGAACAGTAAGTGCATTTCAAACCTAAGAAATATAATATTGGTTGCTTTTTTACCATTCATATTATTGAAAGATTTTGTCCAGAGAATGCAATATGTACCTGGGACCTTGGTTTGTGTCAGAAATGGTTTCCACAGGCTTCTCCAAATAAAAAAAAAAAAGTAAACAAAATCATTTAAGACAAATGCTATTCTTTTGATTCGGTCATTTTTACAGCACTTTCCAGCTGCCCTGAAATGCCTATTTTTACCATATGTCTGATACTTTAGTGGCACTGGAATCAACTGTCCATCATGTTTTAAGAGAATGCAGGCAAGGATATAAAGTGTACATCCTCCCTCAACTGCATTTAGTAGAGCATATACTGTTGGACATGGTTCAGTGAGTATGCTTTATTTCTTGAAGGGATTTAGGTCCCTGCAGAGGAGACCTCTGAGAGTCATTCTGTCTCTGCTGGTACTCTGGAATAGCTTCTAATACCATCAAAGTAGGGGCTGTATAGAGTTTCTGAATGCCATCTGCAAGTATATGATAATACTTTTCAGTCCTCAGGAAACCAATGCAGTCAATTTCAGAACTAATAAAACTCCTCAGAGAATCAGTATATGCTGCAAGGGTTCCCATGTGGTACCTCAAAAGATGAATTTTAAGTCGTAAGGAGTCTAAATAATGGCAGTAAAAAAAAACTAAATAAATTTGTATGGCTGCTTTAGTGATTTTGGGCCAGTTTTGTACCTCTTAAATTTCTATTTCCCTTTAGATGAAATAGATAGGAAGTTCTCATACTCAGAAAACCCAGTCAGTGAATACAAGCTTTACAGATCATTGAGTTTTGATATCATGGTGTTTAGAGTTCTCTGAAGCAAAATTTCCATTTGTGCATTTTTTGCATATGAATTAGCCATCTCTAGATGTTCAGATCAAGCAGAAATGAGTTGGGCATTAGTATTTCCAGTATTTTCACATGTTTTAGGAAGTGCTTCCTTCTGTTCCTCAGCCTGAGGGAATAGGAAACAGATACTGAAAACATAGAGTTTTCATGGCTAATCATATACTGCAGTGTTTTCCAAAAAGATTTTTATAAGATACAGAAGAATGCATATTATTAGCTATGAGCAAAGTATATTTTAAGATTATTTTAATAGATAAAATGTAAATTTAGTTTTGATAAATATGAGTGTTACATATTGCCTTACCTATGTTAATGAGTTAAAGCAAAAGCTTCTTGTTTTGGGAAATAACACTTCATCATCAATTCTAAGAGTTCCCAAGGATGCTTTAGCATTGTTTCATTCTTAATATTGCCTTTGTCTTAACATTATTTTGTGTCCAAGTGCATTGAACATGGTTCTAGTCTTTTATTCTCATATCCTACTTGCGTAATTTTTATGGCCCAATCTAAGTTTTCTTCTTTAAACTTGATCATAATTATATAGGGATTATTTTGGTCTAACATTTTTTTGCTTCTTGTCTTCTGTTATTGAAAGCACAGATAAAGATTTTTACTACATGGTCATATTCCAGTTCCATAAAAAAACCTCTGACAAAAGTGAAATAATCCTTGTACACTCATAACATGCATGATAGGAAAGGTGGGTGAAATGCTTCTGTAAAAGGAATTTATAAAGTTCAAGAAAAAATTAAAATCACAAACCCTGGAAATCACCCTGTTTAAGATACTTTACTATGGTATTAACTCTTTCAGATAGAGAGGAAGAAAGCTAGAGATTCTTTTAGTAAAAAGAAGTCATTGTACAGTTATGATGGTAAGAAGGGGGCAAATGACATATACCCTCTTGTCCTCAACCAATCTTTTTTTCCCTTTCATACTAAGTTGTCAGAACTTGAAACTGTCAACTACCAAAAAAAAAAAAAGAGAATATTTGCTACATTAGAGACAATAGAATCATTCATGTTTGAAAACTTTTCAGACCTTCCTAGTTTGCTGTTGCTACAGAGAAGGAAAGCTTTAGAAAGCCTTGGAAGTAAACTGCAGATGGCAACGCAAGTGAGTAGCAATTTGATTTATTTAATCCTGCAGTATTACTTAATGATGTAATTATTTTTAATTTTTTCATTTTAATATTACCATTAATATTTTAAAGGGTTGTCTAAAATGTGGTAGAGAATAGGAAAGAATTTATGTTTTTAATAATTTTTAGATTCCTCTGTTTTATAGAAGCAGATAATCCTTCTGAATTAGTGTATCATATTGTTGATTCCTTCAGGCATTATGTTTTACAAACACTTTACAGATATTTTTGCCTAATGGGTGTGGTGGTTTGACCCTGGCTGGTTGCCCGGTGCCCACCAAAGCTGCTCTATCACTCCCCTCCTCAGCTGGACAGGGCAGAGAAAATATAATGAAAGGTTCATGGGTCAAAATAAGGACAGGGAGATCACTCAGCAATTACTGTCACAGGCACAACAGACTCAACTCAGGGAAATAAGTTTAATTTATTACCAATCAAATCAGAGTAGGCTAATGAGAAAATAAAAACTAAATCTTGAAACACCTTCCCCTCACCCCTGCCTTCTTCCCGGACTCAACTTCACTCCTCATTTTCTCTGCCTCCTCCCTTCCCCGAGTGGCGCAGGATGACAGGGAATGGGGGCTGTGGTCAGTTCATCACATGTTGTCTCTGCTGCTCCTTCCTCCTCAGGGGGAGGACTCCTCACACTCTTCCCCTGCTCCAGTGTGGGGTCCCTCCCATGGGAGACAGTCCTCCATAAACTGCTCCAACGTGAGTCCTTCCCATGGGCTGCAGTTCTTCACAAACTGCTCCAGCGTGTGTCCCTCCCATGGGGCACAGTCCTTCAGGAACAGACTGCTCCAGTGTGGGTCCCCTGCGGGGTCACAAGTCCTGCCAGCAAACCTGCTCCAGCATGGGCTCCTCTCTCCATGGGCCCACAGGTCCTGCCAGGACCCTGCTCCAGTCTGGGCTTCCCACAGTGTCACAGCCTCCTTCAGGTATCCACCTGCTCTAGTATGGGGGCCTCCACGGGCTGCAGGTGGATATCTGCTGCACCGTGAACCTCCATGGGCTGCAGGGGGACAGTCTGCCTCACCATGGTCTTCACCGTGGACTGCAGGGGAATCTCTGCTCCAGCTCCTGGAGCACCTCCTGCTTCTCCTTCTTCTCTGACCTTGGTGTCTGCAGGGTTGTTCCTCTCACATATTCTTACTCCTCTCTTTGGCTGCAGTTGTTCAGTTTCCTTTTTTCCCCCTTCTTAAATATGTTATGACAGAGGTGCTACCACCATCACTGATGGGCTCGGCCTTGGCCAGTGGTGGGTCCTTCTTGGAGTCAGCTGGCATTGGCTTGATTGGACATGTGAGAAGCTTCTAGCAGCTTCTCACAGAAGTCACCCCTCTAACACCGTCCGCTACCAAAACCTTGCCACACAAACCTAATACAGTGGAAGACATCAACACTTCTGGTGAATGAAAGAGGAGAGAACTCTCTTTTATTGTTGCTTTGGAGAGATCCTGTATATTTTTCTCCATGTGTTTTTTCCCTTTCCTCTATAAAAAGAAGTCTTTTTACCTTATACCTGTTCCTCTGTTACTAAATTCCCTATTTATGAACTAGACCTCCTAGACAGTACCAATTCTATGAGGTGGTAGTCTTAAAGTTTCCCTTTTGTTTGCTATGAATTTTCTTTTTTATTTGTATTTGTCCAGCAAAAGCTAAGCCAACAATTCATTTTTACTGCTCATATACAATACTTTGTGTGAATTCACAGAACGACAGGTGGGTTAGTCCCCTGCTACAATCCAGGTAAGACCTTATTTATGTGGAAATTCAATTTCAAGAAGGTTGAAAATCAAGCAGTGACTTGGGAGAACAAGAGGTAAGAGGAGACATTTAGAAGATGTGATACCTCAGAAAAGTTTGAAAGAGTTAGAGTTGTTTGGTTAGGGAAAAAAGGGGCAATAAGAGAAGACTGTTGCAAAGGTAGTAGTCTTTTCTCTTTATCCATCAGCAATAGGAAAAAGAAGGTAAAGCAGGGAACAATTAACGTATATGTTAGGAAAAACAGTCTAACTGTAACGACAAAGAAGATCTGGACTGGGTTGACAAGACAGGTGGTAGGAGAGATTCAGCTAGGGCTGTGGTCTGTGTGAAATCCCTTTCAGGCTTATTGTATATTTATAGGTACAGATCATCTGACTGTACTAGTTTCCCAGTCTAGTTCAGTGAATTGTCTCCATAACTTGCTTATGTGAAAGGAAGGATCAAAACCAAAGCAAGTTGAATAATATATAGACAAACCTGGACTACGACTAACCATGTGAGTGTTTTATATGTACTTGTCCATATACATGGAACAGTAGCCTAGTTCACCTGTGCATGTCTTCAATAATATTGTCACTCTTAAAGAAGCAAAAATTTCATTTCCCCCAAAGTGAAATTCCTAAGTACCATCAAGCTTGTGTAGACACTTTCAATCATATTCACTTATCTCATGCAGATGACCAGTTTTCCATGAGAGATGTTACGGTAATTAAAATAAAACTGTAGGACCATATTTTCATAGTGTTTTAAAATAAATTTATTTTGAGGTCCCTTTTATCTTTGCAGATCATTAGGTTTACAGTTGTATAATGCTCGCTTTGCACAGTTACAATTATGTACGCAAAGAGGTATACTATTTAGAGGGTTTCTTCAAAAGTTAAGCAGTGCAGTGTAGACGACATTGAGTCCTTGGAGTGAAAAAAACTGAAATGCTCAATATTCAAATAGTATTTCTGACTTTTCCTTTCAAATTCTATTTGACCAGAGGCAATTTTCCTTATCTTCTAGGTTCCTCATGCTTCTTCTTTTTCAGATAAAAATAGTAATATTCCTACCTCAGAAGACAGTTGAGAAGTTGACTAGTCTCTAACATAGTTTGAGAACATCTGAAGATAGATGCCTTATATTTACATGTATTACAGTTGTTATTTTGTTAATCGCTGACCCTTATCTTTGATAGCCTCTGTTTCTGGAAGGTGTTTCAGCATCATCAAGGTCTGTATTTCATGGATTGAAATATCATTTTCAGCAATACCACAACTAAGACGATGGCTTTTCTGGAAACCATGATCAATACGATGAATGACTGTTAGCATTTCCCCACGAGTGAATATCATAGCATGTCAAATAACAGAGTAATAGAAGTCTCCTTGCTGTCAGATGATCACCCCAAAGTGCACAGTTCTCTGAATATTTGCAGATACACACAGCAGAACTCTACCAATCTC
>WEKW01009464.1:1162-18597 GCA_013389905.1 Sula dactylatra
AATATCAAGTATTACACAGCGTGGACATTCACTTTTGCAAATTTTTATAAGACAAAGAGAAAACAGCCTATTTCAGGTGGTGAAATATACTCTCACAGATTCCTTCTGGCAGAGGTGTCAAAACATAGTAAGTAATGCAAAAACAATCCCTTTTCAATATCATTTAAAGCACTACTGAAGTGCTGTGCAAGAAACTAGCCTGAGGCATTTGCACACTTGCATATCATTTAGAAAAGTTCATCAGTGGATGCTGTTGTAATTTTCCCTCATTCTGTGGCAGTGACATCTAGCCACACAGTTGTCACAATTTATAAGACTGGAAGTTATCATAAAAGCTAGCTGAGGTAGCAGAGCTGTCAAGGATTTATTTCACCCTTTTAAAATCTCTGAAATTATGGAAAATAAGGTGGGGAAGTAAAAATCTCTCCTGTTTTTTGCTGCAGTCCTACACTACCATTGGAGAATACATATAAACAGAAATAAAGTTAGACCAAATTTATTTTCAGAGACCTGCAACATTTATCAGTCAATGTCCTGCTGATACATAAAATCTGAGGTTGCCACTTATTTTCATAAAACTGTCACTACAGTATAAACTCCATGTTATGCATTACTTCTTGATATTTTTCAAAGTTGAACACAAAAGTTGTATGGCTCCATGTTACTACCAGTGCAGCAGGCAGCTTGAAATCAGAGATGTGGGGCAGATTTTCTCTTCTTTAGGCAATGATTTTTAGATCTCAAGTTATGGCCTGCACCCTGCTGTAACTATCATTTGAGCATCTTCTAAGACAGAAAATGAAGTATGCATTTTTCCACCTTTTCTATTTCTCTGGATTTCTTAATACATGGTTATTGTTTATTACTATTACCTAAATCATCAAATGATTGTGAGTCCTCACAATCACAATCAATGACTGAGCCCTCTATTTTTTCCTCACTTCAAATTATCATTCAGAATGATAGGCAATGTGCTTGCAGATGCAGAACTGACTTTCCTGTGCAAGATCCATAAAGATGTTAAAAGAATCTAGTGAAGAGTACAGATCTGAGTCTTTGTCTTTATGTCTACAGCAATAAAATCAAAGCAATTGGAGAGTGTGTATAGTACATTACAAAGATACATTTTCTTCATTCTTCATCTCTGTAATAATGGGTCAGACAAATCCTCTCACCCAGAGGTCTATAAGGTTCTCCACACTATCTACACAAAAGAGGGAAAGACATATATTCACTGGCTGTTCAAAATGATATGCCAGTTCAGCTTGCATGAAATGCACAGCTTTAAGCTTAGAAAAGGAATCTTCCTTTACTTCATTAAGCAATGAACCTTCTCCTCTGACTTTCTACCCATGACAAACAGTACTAAACAAGTTACCATTTATATTTCCAGAGGATGTGTTATTGCAAGTACCTTAAGAGATCTTCTCAAGGAAAAATCAGAAGTATTCTGGATCTTTATAACATTTTTCACTCTTTCATTTCACCTGGGACAAGAAATCACTTTTTAGTCTTTTAATGTTTTCTTGTCCAGGATTAAAGGCATTATGTGAACAAGATGATACTTTATTAGTACTAAAAAAACTTTGTCTTAGTACTAACCTTCAGTGTGCTCAGCAGGATCCCAAAGTCCACAATATCGTGATCACTGCAGCCAAGGCTATCACTGACCAAAATATTACAAAGCAGGTTTTCTTTCTTTGTGAGTAGCAAGTCCAGCAGTGCCTCATTCCTGGTTGGCACATCTAACATTTGTATGAGGAAGCAGTCCTCTAGACATTCCAGGAGCTTGACGAATGATATGTGAGTTGCTATATTGTTCTTTCAACAAATATCTAGGTAGTTGAAGTCACCCATAAGAACCAGGTTCTGTTTACCAGAAGCTTGCTCAAGTGACCCAAATATTGCTTTGTTGTCCTTTTCATCTTGGTTTGGATGTCGGTAGCAGACGCCTACTGTAAGATCCCCCTTGGAGACGACCCCGCTGATCTTGACCTAGAGGCATTCGATAGGTCTTCCACAACTGCCGTAACTGACTTCTAGACATTCAAGGTTCTCCTTAACATAGGGTGCAACTCCTCCTCCTCTTCTTCCCTGCCTGTCTTTATGAAAAAGCCTATAGCCATCCATCGTGATCCTCCAGTCATGTGAGTTGTCCCACCGTTTCACTTATTCCTATGATATCATAACTTTCTAACTGGGCATATGGCTCCAGTTCCTCCTGTTTGTTCCACAGGCTGCATGCATTCGTATACATACACTTGAGGTTGTTGATTTTGTGGTTCTCATCTTGGGATCTTATGACGTTCAACAAGGACAAGTGTAAGGTCTTACACCTGGGAAAGCATAATCCAGGAGTGCAGCACAGGCTGGGATCTAGCCAGCTGGGAAGCAGCTCTGCGGAAAGGGACCTGGGGGTCCTGGTAGACAGCAAGCTCAATATGAGTGTACACTGTGCTGCTGCTGCAGGAAACAAAGCCAACAAAATGCAGGGTTGCATCAACAAGGGCATCACCAGCAGAGACAAAGAAGTCATTATCCCACTCTGCTCAGTGCTTGTCATGTCACACCTAGAACACTGAGTTCAGTGTTGGCCCCCACTATGCAAAAAAAAAGATGTGGACAGGCTGGAGAGGGTCCAGAGAAGGGCCACAAAGATGATCAAAGGACTGGGAAGCCTGCCATATGAGAAAAGGCTGAGAGAACTGGGTTTGTTCAGCCTTGAGAAAAGCAGGCTTAGGGGACACTTTATCACCATGTTGCAGTATTTAAAGGGTGGCTACAAAGAAGATGGAGACTCCCTTTTTTTCAAGGGGTCACATGGAAAAGACAAGGGGCAATGGGTACAAGTTACTCCTGGGGAGATTCTGGTTGGACACAAAAGGAAAATTTTTCACAATGAGAACAATCATCCATTGGAATAATCTCCCCAGGGAAGTGGTGGATTTCCCAACATTGAACACTTTTAAGATTCAGTTGCAGAGGGTGCTGGGCTATCTTGGATAGACCATGCTTTTGCCAGGAAAGGTTGGACCAGATGATCCCTGAGGTCCCTTCCAACCTGTCATCCTACAATTCTATGATTCTTTTGAACGTTAAGCTAACAACCTCTGTTTTATGAAGCATGTGATCAGGTCTGAACTCAGGATTCATTCAGCCTATTTCTGGGATTATTTTTTTCATGTGGAATACTTATTGTGGAGATGTTCAGTATCATTATTATTATATACAAAGGTACTAAGCCAAAGCCTTATGAAAAAGGTTATAACAGCTTGCAGCTTTGCAGCTTTTTGTTTTCCATATGGAGTTTATTAGTATTATTTTTATAACAACAACAAAAAAGCCTTCCCAGATTAGAAATTCTTTGGACTGTGATTTTTTTTCTCTGAGCTTTCTCAATTCTATGCATGTAAATGATGTGTTCTCTAAAGGAAATATCAATGACATTGGTCATCAGCAGCAAGTAGCAGTTATCACTAAGAATCCCTTCATGTCAAAAATCTGCCCTACCTAGCAAAAAGTGCACTTTTTTTCTTTTTTTTATCTTCACAATCTTGTTCTAGAAAATAAGGGGGGGGAAAATGGTTTGGTGTATTAATCTTTCTATAAAACAATAATGGAACATAATCACTTATGAAGCTATACTGAAAATATTAACAAAATCAAACAGAAGTTTCACATTTTACCCCTCAGGGTTATTTGCTTCAAGAATCAATGACAGAATATAAAAATTAGTTACGTTTTTAGCAGACCAGAGTATATACTTTAAATAAATAGTGGATTTCTACTTCATAACTATTTTCAAAATCAATTTTAAAGAGAATCAAAGTAATTTTGTAACCAGCTGAAAAAGAGACAATGTTTCATCCCTGTCTGCTCTACAACTGTTATCTTTAGGTTACTTGGTAGTGGTTAAACAAATTTCTTTCTAAATAATTACATTGGTACAAATCAATAGAAAATACCATACTTTCTTTAAAGGGAAGGGGGAAAAAGAGGAAGTTTTATACCAAAGCATTCTTCTTATGTCTCACAGAATAATAATTAAAAAAGAAAAAATATAGCTTGAATCTGTGATACTCCTTATAAAAAGGAGATAACACAACAAAAAGGAGAGAACAGGAGGAAAAAACCACAGAAACTAAAAGAAAAAGGTCTGTTTTTATATTACGAAACTTATTAACTGATAGATACAAAAATAAAACAGACTGTGAAACAGATTATATTAAATACAGGCTTAGATAGCAGTTACACCTCACTCCACACTAGGAAAAAAAAAAACCACAACATTTTAGATATTTTTTTTTATTTTTCTTAAGCTAATTTTATATGCAGAAATCATATTTAATTATTATTATTATTATTATTACTTCATACCACTTTTTGTAGAAGGAGGGTTTAGTCAGTGTAATTTTACTTTTGTGTTCTATTGCTGACTAGGGAAACCATTGAAAATGATATGCAAATATAAAAAAGAAAAAGATAATTTTTTTCCTTCCATTTAAGACTTGGTATTGAAGTCAGCAGCAACAGTAATTCTTTGGGTTATGAGAAAGGGTATTGAAGCATTAACCTTGAGGTTTGAGAGCAAAATGAAGGATATTAAAAGTTCCAAATGTAGGGAAGAGATAATGTATATTCAAATGTGTCTTGCATTTCATAAAATTCAATTTCTACATTTAGCATATATTACTTAAACTTGCACATAAACTTCTGTATATATTATATTGACAAACTGCACATTTTTTCACAGTTTGGGAGTGAAAGTGTGGGGGGAGAAAAAGGGGAAAAAAATATATGAGAAATATTTTAGTTTGCTTATAAACATGAATGCTCTTTGGAAAATTCAAAAAGAGTTTAGGCCTCAACTAGTGGTTTGAAAGCAATTCTGGCAATTTATCCAAAGGATAACCAGTACCTACAGAAGACATAATAATACTCCTCCTAAAGACAGGCCTCCTACAGACAGTAATTGTCAGCCCACATCTGTGCTTGAATCAAAACTTCAGGCCTGAGCAGTCAGCATCTGAAATAGGGCAGGGAAGAAAATTTCAATCTGTCATAACATTTAGAGTCAATTTAAACTTGACTTGACCTGTCTCATAAACTCTGCAGGTATCATCTGTTTTGCCAGGTGATTCCCTCACCACATATGCCATTTTACCTTGCAGTGCCATTATAAGGTTAGAGCAATTCAGAATTGCTGGTGTCCTTTGCAGCTAACAGGGCAGGGTGGAAGTCAGGAAATATATGGTCCTTTAACATTCACCTGTAATGTGTAAAAGGTGCATATGCTGTCATGAGTAACTTCAGTATGATACATAGTGATTTGTTAACTCTTGTTAATCAATGCTAATATTAGTCGGAATAAAATTATCAGAATTCTTTGACAGAGACAGATCCTCTCATCTCAAATTTCCCTTTCATTAGATGTAACATTCTACATCCCAGACCTTTCTTTACTAAGAACAGGAATTCATCACAGCACTAACAAGTGAATCTGGGAGCGGCAGGACCAAAACTGTGGTTTTCTATAGATTTATGTTTTATGATGAGTTGTCTAGCATATAAAATGATGTGAGCTCTGACTGAACTTTTTCATAGCTGAAACATTCACAGTATCTCTCTCACATCTGACATTCAGCAAGAGGTAAAACACTGAAATCTGTCTTCTGTATTTTCACAGGGTTTGGAGAAACTCCCTCTCTTAGGATAATTTGTAAGGTTTCAGAAACAAGTAATCATGATTTAAACTCAGTCAAAAAACACACAAAAAATATCTCTTGCTGAAATACACAGACAGTGCTTTTTGAACTAACGCTTTCACAAATTCAGCAAGCATCATCTGAAAAAAAAACCTCCAGATGCTTTGATATATATAAATCACTTAAGATTTTTATTACAAGATATGCAAAGAAGAGATGACTCTGGATTAGAAAAAAAAAATCACACTGGATTAAAAGTGCAGCCAAATTAAAAGCTTACAATGAACGGCAGAAAGGATAACAATGTTAATGAATTAAAATTAGGAACTGTAAATTGAAGAAAATTGGTAAGGTAAGCATAGGGACACAAGAGGAAAATAGCACAAATCACATAATAATGTGAAGAGGGTGTTTTGAATGTACATTTTTAAAAATAATAATCTTGATAAATAAGTGGATAAAACCAGGAAGAACTAATCATTTCTATTGTATGCTAGAAAAGGGGGGGTGGGAAGGAAAAGCCAAGTCATCAATCATATGAACAGTTTTTAAAAATAGGGTATTTCAACCCCATAGTCCAAACCAGGATCAACTATCCTACACCATTCTAGACATTCATTTCTAAAACTTGGAACTAAAATTAATATTGTAGCATAGGAAAGACCATATCTTTGTAGCATCCTTACTCATCCTTGTAAGCTCCTAGTCTGTGAACTGTCTCTCTTAAAATAATTTAACCTTAAAAAATTTAACCTGAATACTACTCACTTTCTCCTATCTTGATGCAGAGAACATTTTGCCATTAATTAAACCCAGTTTCTAGTTATTTGGCTTGCTCATGCAATTTCAGGGGAGTAGAATTAACATTATATGTTAAACTGATGTAATACGTAGGCTGGGACAACCATTACAGCTTTCCTTCTTGTGCCATCTGGAGGTCATCTTTCTCAATATTTTTATAAGAAATATTTCTAGTAAACTAATTTACATTTTCTGTAATATTTTCACAGCTATAGCTCTCAGCAACAGCTAATCTTGTTATGGGTATTTTCAATCACAATATCCTTAGAATATGATCTGCATTGACTCTGAGACTGTGGAGTTTAAGGGAAGTGACCAAGACTGACAGCAGAATTATAATCCTGGACTTCAGAAAAGCAAGCTTTAGCCTCTTCAGAGACCTGCTTGGCAGTATCCCATGGGAAATGGCCTCAGAGGGCAAAGGGGTGCAGGAGAGCTGGCTGATTTTCAAGGACAGTCTCCTCAGAGCAGAGGAATGGTCCTTTCCAGTGTGCAAGAAGGCAAGCAAGCATGGCAGAAGGCCAGCATGGGTGAACATGGAGCTCCTGTCCAAGCTCAGATGCAGAAAAGTGGGTAGGACATAAGGTGGGAGTAGCAGTACAAAGACATTGCCTGCACATGTAGGAACAGAGTCAGAAAAGCCAAAGGTCAGCTGGAACTGAAATTACCAAGAGAAAATGAGAAAAGCAAAATGAAAGGTGTGTGCATCAGTAGCAAAAGGAAAGGTAAGAAGGGTGTAGTAGAAGAAAAGAGTTCAGTATCACTTAACCCACTTGGGTATGCACAAGTCCCAGGTACCAGCTGGGTTATATCCAAGGGTGCTGAAGGAGGTGGCCAATGTCCTTGCAAGTCCACCCTCTACTGTCTTTGAAAGGTGACATCAATTTGTGAGGTTCTTGTTGACTGGAAAGATGCAAAGGCCACACCCATCTTCAAGAAGAGCAAGAAGGACCCTTAGCTCAGTCTCTGGGAAGGCTATGGAGCGATCCTCTTCTAAGACTTTTTTTGACGTGAAAGACAAGGTGACTGTGAGCAGCCAGCATGAATTTATCATGGTCAAGTCATGCCTGATCAACTTCATTGTCTTCTGTGATGAAGCAACCAGTGCTGTAAGCAAGGGGAGGGCAGTGGATCTTTTCTAACTTGATTTTAGCAAGGCCTCTGAAAGTCTCCCATAGTCTTCTTATCGCCACATCCATGAACTACAGGCTGCATAAGCAATGGAGTGGATAGAAGATTTGCTGGACTGCCAGACTCAAAGGCTGGGTCTGACTATGTAGAAAGCAGCTCTGTGGAAAAGCATCTGGAGGTCATAGCAGAAGATAAGCTAACCACAAAGCAGCAGTGCACCTTTGTAGCAAAGAAGCCCAAAAGTGTCCTGGCTTATATTGGCAAAAGCATAGCCAGCTGGTCCAGGCAAGGGCATCTGGAGTACAGCATCCAGTCTGGGCTCTCCAGTACAAGTATAATGTTGGCATACTGGAGCAAGTGCATCCTGAAATAGTTGAGGACTGGAGAACATGACCTTTGAAGAAATGTTGAGGGAGTTCTGCCTTTTCATCCTGAAGAAAAGGCTCAGGCAACGAGAGGGCTCACTTCTGTCTACAACTACGTAATTGGAAGATTCAGGGAAGGCAGAGTCAGAATCTCCTTGGGGGTGCACAGCAATAGGAGGAGAGGCAGTAGACAGCCCTGAGCATCCTGATCTAAATAGACCTGTTTAGAGCCAAAGTTTGCACTAGACAACCTCTGGACGACCCTTCCAAACCAAATTACAATTCCATGATTCTTACATATACAGAGCAGAGCCAATAAACTTCTATTTCTAAAACTAACAATTATCTGAAGTTCCTCTTAGTCCCCTAACAGTCTACATTTTAGATAGTGGTATCCGCTACATTGTCTTTTTTGTTATTTTGTCTTAGTTGTTAATTATTGCAATCACTAAAGACTTATATCAGTGTTGCAGCTGAGATCATAACTTCATTGGAAGTATAATCCACCTTGCTACATCCTATTGTACAAGAGGACAAGTTCTTATTGATGCTAACTGTTCCGCAAACTGAAAAGTGTGATTTAAGTAGGTTAATATTGATCTAGATTTCTAGAAGCTGTTTCTCTCCTACTTTCTGAGATGAGAGCAGAACTTCTAAATACTCTAATTTCTGTAACAGATTAATTAATGTACTGGAGCCAAAATTTTTAATGCTGCAAATTAAATCATACTTCTTATTAAGAAGATTTAGGATATCCTAAACAGGAAGATTTTCCAATCCGGAGGCGACAACCCCCTTTCAAACTGTTCATAATTTGAACTCAAAATCGCTAAAGAATACTAAAAAAACAGAAGAAGTAAGGTGGGAGGGAATGATGAAGCTTATAATAAAAGCAGAAGATGCTTCCAATTGATTTTGCTATGTTTTGCTTATTTGGTGTATTCCTAGGAAGGTTAGAAATATGTTGGAACATTATCATCATAAATTCTACTCTCACTTCCACCATTGTCTTTCGTATATTTAAGTTAGTGAGAGCATTGTATCACCTGTATTCTCTTCCTTAATCAATGTAATAAGTTTCCAAAGGTGATATTTGCATAATTACACATGCAGAGCAACAAAGATAAATTACTGCATATCTAGCAGAAACATATTCTCTATTCATATAATTGCTCTAAACTGTTTGGCAGAACTAAATAGGAATGTAGTAGCCCAGGTGTTGTTTCAATGACAGGATCATCTAAATTCAGTGGAAATTTAATAGGCAACAGTTATAGGAGTTACTTTGCACTTATGCTTGTATAGCTGGCAGCTGTACAAGATGACATTTAGAAAGGAATAGCAGGCTTTAAAGAACAAAAAAAGATGAGAAAAGAGAAAAACAAGACATTAACCCCCTCCCCTTCAAGTCCAGTACAGAGCTTGAAACTGGACTTGAAGGGGGAGGGGGTTAATAACAGGCTTGCCCAAGAGAAGCTGAGGGATGACATGCCAAGGTTAGAGGGATGGGGTGCTAGCGAGGGCACTCAGTCTGTGTCCAGCGGGCAGACTGTGGCCCGTTTAGGAGACTGGTTAACAGAGTCCCTTGGGAGGCAGTCCTGAAGGGCAAAGGAGTCCAGGAAGGCTGGACATTCTTCAAGAAGGAAATCTTAAAGGCACAGGAGCAGGTCATCCCCATGTGCTGAAAGATGAGCTGACGGGGAAGAAGACTGGCCTGGCTGAACAGAGAGCTTTGGATGGAACTCAGGAAAAAAAGGAGAGTTTATGACCTTTGGAAGAAGGGGCAGGCAACTCAGGAGGACTACAAGGATGTTGTGAGGTTCTGCAGGGAGAAAATCAGAAGAGCCAAAGCTCAGCTAGAACTTAATCTGGCTACTGCCATAAAAGAAAATAAGAAATGTTTCATAAATACATTAACAACAAAAGGAGGGCTAAGGAGAATCTCCATCCTTTATTGGATGCGGGGGGAAACATAGTGACAAATGATGAGGAAAATGATGAGCTACTTAATGCCTTTGCCTCAGTCTTTAATAGTCAGACCAGTTGTTCTCAGGGTACTCAACCCCCTGAGGTGGAAGACAGGGACAGGGAGCAGAATGAAGCCACCATAATCCACAGGGAAATGGTTAGCAACTTACTACACCATTTAGATACACACAAGTCTATAGGGCCAGATGGGATCCACCCACGGGTACTGAGGGAGCTGGCAGAAGGGCTCACCAAGCCACTTTCCATCATTTATCAGCAGTCCTGGCTAACTGGGGAGGTCCCAGTTGACTGGAAGTTAGCAAATGTGATGTCCATCTACAAGAAAGCCCAGAAGGAGAATCCAGGGAACAAAAGACCTCTCAGGCTGACCTCGGTGCTGGGGGAGGTTATGGAGCAGATCATCTTGAGTGCCGTCATGCAGCACATAAAGGATAAGCAAGTGATCAGGCCCAGTCAGCATGGGTTTAGGAAAGGCAAGTCCTGCTTGACTAACCTGATCTTCTATGACAAGGTGACTTGCCTAGTGGATGAGGGAAAGGCTGTGGATGGTGTCTACCTAGATTTTGTTAAAGACTTTGACACTGTTTCCCACAGCATTCTCCTGGAGAAACTGGCTGCTCATAGCTTGGACTGGTGTACTCTTTGTTGGGTAAAAATCTGGCTGGATGGCCAGGCCCAAAGAACTGTAGTGAATGGAGTTAATTCTAGTTGGCAGCCAGTCACAAGTGGTTCCCCAGGGCTCAGTGTTGGGGCTGGTTCTGTTTAATATCTTTAAAATATCCAATAAGATATCTGATATTTTCAAAAAACCTTACCTAGCTGATATCTGCATATATTATGAAACTAGTCTTTATTTGTTTCCCCACCTTCCATTCATTCAATTCATACAATTCCTGTGTGTTAAAAACCACACTATTTTCTTGCCTTTTCATAAAACTAGTATGTGTTCCAGTCTATACCGTGGCATTACATGTGCAAATAATTTAATATTCAAATATACTATTGGCTAAACAGTTCACCCTTTCACTTCAGATCAGTGACATTATTGCATAAATCATTAAAAAAAAACCTTATCATCCAGATTAGAGCAGACAAATATATGCTTGCAAGTATATATAGATACATATACACGTGTATACTGAGTGAAATATTTTACAAGAATGGAACTATTTTGAACCAACTATTTTTGTAAAAACTGTAAGCATATTTATGTGGTTAAATAAAGACATACCTGTTGGGCATGCTATTGCCCTAAGCCAACTCCTAGACGGAGACCTCAAGCTGTGTCTAACATAGTACTGTATCCAAGCTAATGAGCCCACTGAGTGCTTGCAGCTAAGAGCAGGCTATTTTGCAGCATGGTCTGACTGAGCTTGTTTTACTTCCTGGAAATAATTTTATAGGCACTCTTTGAGAGTGAAGATGCTATGCTCAAAACCAGTGCCATGCACTGGCATATAATTGACCTAATCTCCCCAGAGCACCAAAGAATACCCACAGGTTAATCTGGTATAAACAGACATACTTTACCGAAATCGAGAAACTGGGACAGTGACAGAGATTCTTCATTAAAAGGGTCATCAGATGAAAACAACAAAAGATGGAAAATAATAGATTTTCCCAAGTGCAAATATAATGGAGGAAATCATTTACCATCTGATCAGTTCAAAGAATAATTTTGTTAGGAAAAATAAATTCTAGAAAATGCATAAAACTGAAAAGTGTCATTGCATTAACACATTCTATTTATATGTAAAGACTTGACAAAGTTGCAACATTCTAGTGTATCTGTTACATACATAGACCTCACTAGGAGATAGTAGGGTGCATTTTAGTTCCAAGATTGATATTTAGAGACAGGTTTTGAAGACTCTTTCCCCTTCTTATATCAAAATGTTACTATAATGAGCAGCAAGTTGGTAAAATTATTTGCAAACAACAAAAAGATACCTAATAGCCTGTACCCTTTGCATTCCAGACTTTTCTGTCTCCAGTTCTTCCCCTCTTCTCTTGTGATGCTTTTAACAAGAGCTAGACTTGAAACAATTTACAGTTCAAGGTGAATACCAAATTTAATCTCATGCTATTCCAGAATCTGTAGGTTATCTCAGTCATATTCATGTTGTATGTAATTCTCTGCAATCAATCAGTAACTGTCATACATATGGCTCTTTATCCAACACACATATATGAAGAAAAATACATAGAATTGGACAATGCACCACAGTTCTGACATACAAGATTATGTCCTCCACCTACTGAAACTACCTCTCACTATACCAGTAATCTTCTCTGACCTGGTTTTGGCTGGGATAAAGTTAATTTTCCTCCCAGTAGCTGGTATAGTGCTCTGTTTTGGATTTAGTATGAGATTAATGTTGATAACACACTGATGCTTTAGTTGTTGCTTAGTGCTTACACTAGTCAAGGACTTCTCAGCATCCCATGCTCTGCAGGTGTACAAGAAGCTGGGAGGGAGCATAGCCAGGACAGCTGACCCAAACTGGCCAAAGGGATATTTCATAACATATGACAACATGCAGAGTACATAAGCTGGGGGGAGTTGGCCGGGGGGGCAGCGATCACTGCTTGGGGATGGGATGGGCATCAGTCGGCAGGTGGTGAGAAGCTGTATTGTGCATCACTTGCTTTGTATATTATTTTTATTACTACTACTACTATTTTACTTTATTTCAATTATTAAACTGTTCTTATCTTAACCCATGAATTTTCTCACTTTTACTCTTCCAATTCTCTCCCCCATCCTACCAGGAGAGGGGAGTGAGTGAGCAGCTGTGCAGTGCTTAGTTGCCGGCTGGGCTTAAACCACAACAAAAACAAAAAAAAACACCAAACATTGTTAGCTTGCAAAACCAGATTCAATTATGTGGATAACTAAATTCCTAAATTCTTCCCTGTTAAAAAAATTTCCGTAACTGTAAACTGGTTTTTCTACACCAAAAAGCTGATGCGTATCATTAAGTTCTTCCTTTTTCTTCCTTGAAGAATGACACCATTTTGTTTACATTTCTAAAAAACTTTTTTAAATTGAAATTTAGTATTCCAGTCACTGCAGCTCTTTCAACCTCTTAATGTTAGGATGCATAGTTAGAAAGAAGAAAATCACAAAACTCTGAAAATTAAGTTCATTTGTATTAATTCATCTACATAATTCATAGGGAAAAATGTTCTTTATTAGCTTTTTCACTGAGAAAAGGAATGCCTCATTAATTTTAAACACATCAATCTGAAAATGCTATCCATGTCAGATAGAATAATGACTGACATTACAGAGAGCACAATAAACTGCACAGAAAACACAATCACCCATTATTCACTGTCATGTGAATTTATACTCATATATGTAAATACACATGCTTTTTTGTACTATGAAATCTTTGAAAAGTAGAAATCTCACGGGTAACTCTGATGTAGGTGAAGAGAGAGATAAAGAACATGGACTTAAAAATTCATAAAGAGACAGAAAAAATACTGACTTTTGCATATCGTTGAAATAATTGATGCTATCATGCATTCACTGCTCACCTTTCATCCACAAACCTAGACATTTCTTCACAGGAAGAAATCAAGTTGGTCAGGTTTGATTTATTCTTGGTAAATCCATGCTGGCCTGTTCCCACTCACTTCCTTTTCTCGTTTCTGGAAATGACATCCATGTGACTGCAACGTTACATTATATTGCTAGTATTAGTCTGTTAAGTATATCTTACTGACCTATTTAATTTCTGAAATCTGATCATTTCAGAAGCACATTCTTTCTTGAGGTTGTTACAACAGAAGTTGTCCTTTTGCTTTTTATTTCTTGTTACACATGGCATGGAAATGCCAGAAACAGCCTGACTGTTCTTCTGATTAAAAGTTTAAGTATCTGATTGAATGAATGGAAGGTGGGGAAACAAATAAAGAGTAGTTTCATAATATATGCAGATATCAGCTAGGTAAGGTTTTTTGAAAATATCAGATATCTTATTGGATATTTTAAAAAGTCTGTCAACATATCTCTTAAAGCACACACCCCCAACATCTTTTTGTAGTCCCTATGGAGGCTTGCTCATCCCATCCGACATTAGCAGTCACATTGTCTTACTTGATTTATTTCAGCTAACTTAAGTTGAAGGTAAAAAAAAGAAATCAAAAGCAGGTGAAAAAAACCTGGTCACCTGGGATATGTGAAAAACAGTAATTCTCAGAGAAGGAAAAGACAACAACAACAAAGTAAAATAAGGTTTGTAGAGGGAAAAAAATGAAGTACTATTGTGAGGTATGTTATCAGCATATACAGTTACTTTGAGGACTTTCCTCTGCAATACCCAAGTTATATTTGCTGTTCTTAAAGCATGAGTCATTCTTCTTGTCTTGCCTCAATATCTTGCCTCAATACAAGTGGGGGACCAGGAGTCTATCTAAGGAAACTTTGAATTCAAAGGTTTACATCCACCCACCTCGTATTTAGCTGGAGCTTTCTTCAGTTTATCATATTTTCCCTGTATTGGGTAGTCCAGAACTAGATGCATTATTGTAAATGTGATCCAACAACTGGTTTTATAAGCAATGGCATCCCTCAGACTGAAGGAGTGAGACATGTTTTCACAGTACCACAGAAGTGTTAGAAGTCAAGCACAAGTTTCACATTCAGGGACAAGACTGCCCTTTCTCACTTATTTCCCCAAAGGATTCACAATTCATAAAAATGTCTTCTGGGTTAATTATTTCTTTTGACTAGAAGACAATGCTGACACAAGCAAGTTCAGAAACATTACAGGGCATTTCTGAAGATATAATTAGAAGCCAATTTATCTACTTTTGTTTTATTTCTTCTCTGTTCTAATCTCCAAATTTCTGGCAAGGCACAACAATAGTTTGTTCCAACAGTTGTGTGTGGAATACACATCAGCCGCTCTAACTGGATATAATACACTGAATTTCACAATTAGTATGATTTTTGATCCTATTTCACAAGAATTTGTGTTTCTCCAAAGTGATAAAATTAGCAGGTTCCACAGATTCTGTTAAAATATCTTCTCTACCTACAGGCAAAAATGAAAGTAATCCTTGCCCAAATTTCTTCTCCCGTATTACGCTTTTCACACATATTGAAGAAAAAAATAACTTATGGCATATTCCACAAATAACTTGACATTCAGTTTATGATGAGGCAAGCGTGGAAATCTCCAAGTTGAAAAGATTTTTTAAAGCAAATGGTTTTATCAAAGCTACTTCTATCAGAAATCCACTATTCTCAAGTATTTCAAACTAGGGTGTTAAAATACAAGACATCAAGACTTATTTAAAGGTGCAAAGAAGCTGCACTAACATTACGCTAACACAAAATATACACATACATATATACCTTTTTCTTACAAAGAACCTCAAACTTCCCTTAAGTGATTTTTAAAATGCTTACATGGACAAAAAATGAAGCTGACTGGCTCATAGCTCCCTCCATTGTCATTTTCCTTTTTGAAAAATGAGTCCAACATTTGCTTTTTTGCAGTCATTAGGTATTCCCTCAATCTGTACACCATTTTAAAAGTAATCGAGATCACTGACTTGATCAACTTCCACTACTGGTTATTCCTCTGCTTGAACTCTGTGTCTAGGCACAAAAGTTTGGGAGACCTTAGAGGGAATGTAGAGGCAAAGAAGGCACTGAACGTCTCTACTTTATCTGCATCCTCTACATCACTAAAGTATTGGCCCATTGTTAAAGCAGAAGCTGCTGCCTGAGCATTCACACACCATTCCAGGAGTTGCCCACACACCACCCAAGATTTCAACTGCTAGGACTGGAGTCTCTTCGAAGTGGGCAGCTCCACTGAGCCAATGGGTGCGCCCCTTTTTGACTCCACACACACACACACACACACACACACGCGCGCGCGCGCGCTCCCCTCAGGCTCAACCCTAGGTTTCCCTGAAGCAGAGTCTCTGATACAACGTACACCAGGCAAATTTATTGAGTCGTACAGCAGTGAAGAACAGCTTGAGCTGGGTGCCTCTGGAGAGGGACCCCAAAGAAAACCCTGGGCAATTATACCCTTACAATCTAAGTTCCCCTCCCCACACAGGATGGTTCAGTCCAACAGCAATATTTGGGTCTGGGTCTCCTTGTTCCTCATTGGATCCTTTCTCTATCTCTAGGTGGGACATTCCTTTTTCTTATCTTAATGGATGCAGCTTCTGCTGATGGCTGTGGCTACCTTATCTGTCTGGTTTGCACCTATTTCAGGGTCTTCCTTTATGTAGTTAAGTAAAAGTTAAGTATATGGTCAGCCTTTCTAGGTGATGGTTCACAGCTTTAGCAAGCCTTGCAACTAATGCCATGAATCGGATTCCATTTGAGCTAGAAAGTGACTTCTACAACAGCATTTCATCATGGACGCACATTTACATTTATTCTTTTACTGCTTATGTAGCAGTAGAAGGTCTTCTTACTGCCTGCAACATCCCTTGCCATTTCAATTCTACCTGAGCTTTGGCTTTTCTGACACCATTCCTGCAGGCCCAAGAAATGTTTCTAAGTTCCCCTTTGCAGCCTGTCCTCATTTGAATCGCCAGTATATGTTCTTTACGTATTGGAGCTGGCTCATGAGCTCCCTGTTCAGCCAAGCTAGCCTCCTGATACACATATGCACATTTTTCTAAGTATTAGGATAACCATTCTTCTACTTGAAGGTGTGCTAAGTATGTAAGGGAAGTCTCAAGGGAAAAAAAGGAAGTATAGACATTACCCAAATTTATCATCTTACAATTCCTTTTTAATATACATGTTTCACCACTTCAAGGCTAGGATAAATTTTACATAAAATGTAAGCTTTTCCTCTGTTTTTTTTCTGAAACTTGCTGCAAACTTAAAATTAGATTTCAAATTTCACCAGGTATAACCCTGTATGTCCTATAGTGTTTGCAGACCTGATTCCCATATCTATGAAACCTACTGAACTTCATAGACTTCAGAGAATGTCAGAGGGGAAGCATTAGTGATGAACAAATAATAAAAATATTTAAAGCAGGTAAAATATTAGAAATTAAAAAATAAATCATAAGAAAGACATTGGAAGATATGTCCACTTTTTTAGTTCAAATAATTAAAAGTTATTACTTTGATTTATAACAAGGAAGTTTATATACTAGTTGTATAGTTCCCTACAAAAAATTATCTTAAAATGTAAGATTTTTAAAAGTGATAATATCTATACAAATACTGTTTAGGGAGCTAATTAAAGAGAAATAAAGAAGAATAAAGAATAGTAAATTTTTTAAATCCTGGCCTTGAGCATATTCAGTTCATCTAAGACTTTGTTTAAAGAAAAAAATTCTTACAGTTCTCACGAGAAATACTGAGAATGGTCAATCCCTCTGTGCTTTCAAGACTCCAAGGACCGTCTTCATCAAGAAAATCCTTGAAACCTTTTTTTTTTTT
>WEKW01009464.1:18608-42742 GCA_013389905.1 Sula dactylatra
ACTCCAAGGACCGTCTTCAACAAAAAAATTCAAGAATTTTTTTTTTTTTTTTTTTTTTTTTGCTGTTAGTTGTCCATAATTATTCAATTTCTACAGGTTCCAAATCCTCTGGATCACACAGCAGCAGTTAATCAAGTGAACACATCTTTTCCAGTGCTTCAATCAGTAAGCCTGTATTTTATATTAGCTTCTTAGCAACAGGCAATTAGACATTTAACTTTGCCTAGGATCATATCTTAAAATCAAGACTAAAGTTCAATACACTCAGCATCTGATCTTATTCAGTTTTTCCCTTAACAGACCCAAGTTAATGGACTATGGGTGAGGTGTTATTTATTGACTCGCGTTTTAAAACTTCAGAATTGACATAAAACTACTTTCAACTAGTTTAATTTCTTCTGTCCAAGTAAAATTTGTAGTGCTTTTTGAAATTGTCACTTTGACAGAATGATGTTTTTACTTAGTGATACAGTAGTCACAGAATCCAGCTTTCTGAAAATTGCAAATATATTTTATTTACCCTCTTTGGTCTTTGATTTAAACAGAACTTGCAGACAAGCAGCAGCAAGGCATCTAGTTATTTTCTTCAAAATACATTGGTTATTTTGACTACTACTTCTAGAAGATATTTGTGAATATTGAATAAAAAAAAATATAGTTAGCTGTTGGGTTCATCCTTCACTACAGAGCTCTTTGAATAGCTATTCAGATAAATTAATAGATGCATAGCTATCTGCCTTTTGTATGTTCATAAAGAAAGTCTATTATCCAGAGTTCACATTCATAATTGTTTAAGTTCAATTAATTTAGAATCAGAAATGCTTTAATATAATTCATGTCATATCCAGTTTAATTAATAGTTAGATAATATTCGGAAGTACTGATCACTAAATCATACACACCATTAAAGCAATTGCAATGATAAATATAAGGTATCTTATTCAGGTCTTTAAAAAGTAAAAAAAAAAAATAATCTATATTTCTGATGGGCTGATGCCAGACTAGATAGTAAAAAAATATTTTAGATTTAAAATTCTTGTTATCATTTGGTATCTTTCAATAACAGTATCTCTAAAATGAAGATAGACCTACATTTGTCACATATTGTAGTGCAATGAACACTGCTCTTCAGAGCTCACCTATGTATGATCTTCTCAATTAAAGGGAAGAACTATTGTGCATGGCTGAGAAAGTGATGTACATCTAGAGGAAAAAAAAATATATATATATACATTATTTCACCTTGGTCTCTAATTTGCACAGCTCAAGCTGTTATGCAGATTATACTGCATGATCTTATAGGTCAATATTAAGAGTGTTTGGACACAATTCAGGTCTATACTTTTTCTGGACATAATAACAATTCATAATGCTATTGACTCATGCTCCTTAACAAGGAGTCCTTAAGAGAATAACTGATGTTAAAGACAAGCTGCTCAGAAATATTTCTGCCTCCTTTATGCTACTAACTGCCTTCAATTTCCAGCTCACAGCTCTTCCACAAGACAACTACTACTTGCCTCTGCACATTCTAGGAAACCAGGGAACTAGAGCAAGTGTCCTATCTGAAATTCAAATCCATAGGTAATTGACTCTTAGTTTATAGACATTTCACTACTACATAATGTAAATGAAGGGAAGGATGGAGACAGAGAAAAAGAGAGCTAGAAAGAGATAAATTACATTTATAAAGAACATTTAATGTCTCCCCAATTCAGATTATAATCAGCTAGCATGGAAACAAAACTAAAATTCACACTGAAACGAACTTTGGAAATTAGAGTTAACTTATTTATTTGAGCCTAAAAAGTTAAAAGAAAATCTTCCAGATTTCTAATTACTTCAGCACTTAAAAAAAACCAATGCACACGTACAAGCCTACAACCAATTGTTTCCACAGTTCATAAAACAGAGATCACATCTCCACTGTGCCACAGTCACAGAGCAAATGTATAGTTACTTTAGGTCCCCAAGCTCTCCTTTGAACTCAAATGCATCAGGGGAACCTATTCAAGTTGCCTGTTCATACACAGAATGTATATAGTCTTCACAGAGAACAAAAAATACAATTTCCCAGATCAAAACTGGTTCACATCTATATCTCTAGGTCAAATTTCATTAAATATTTTGAGGTGTTATTAAAAAAAGAGAGAAAGAGGCAGAGCAACAGAGGATGACAGAGACAGAGTAAGAGAACAAGTTAGCAACAGAGAGAGAGACGGAGGCAGAGGGGCAACAGGGAGGCAACAAAGAAAGAAGGGCAGCCCAAGAGATAGATGACTGAAAGAAGACTACATATGCTTCAGTGATGGGCACATAAGCCTCAGGCAGCACTGGGACTGCAGCTACATGTACACATGCAGTTAATTGTTGGTGCCAAGAGAATTGTTGAAAAAGAAGAGCCCAGATAAATTAGGGCAGTCTTAAAACCAGGGAACAAGGAGGTGGCTTCCTATTTGTACCTCTTCACAGAATATGATCTACCTGCAGACATTTGCTTTATTTTCCTCAAGTTTTCTCAACTAAAAGCCAAGGGAAAAGATTTATACCTGACGTTATCTTGTGATCATAAAGGAAACAAGCTGTGCTCAGAAAAAAAGAGAAAAAGAATTGCATTTCCCTGAAAATGTCAGCACATCCTACCTCAAAGGTGAAGTCGTTCACCATGGAAGGCATTGCACTCTGGATGGATCATTTCTTTAAACAATTACCTCTGCTAAAAGCAACAATGCAATTAGTAAAGCTGGACTTGTATACCAGCATAAACTGATAGCAAATGATCCTTACATTAGGAGTAATTTCTGAAACTCTTCTAGACTTTTCACTTTCTAGAAGGCTCAAGTGGATTGAACAGAGTCCAACCAGACATCCCTGACTAGTGTCAGCACAAGATGAATACTCTTCAAAGTGGAAAAAGAAATAGAGTCCTTAAGCATTTGGTGAGCACTTCAGAGAAGTAACACCCAATAACATACCCAAAAGGTAAGGCCAGTCAAAGCAATTACTATAGATGTTAGGACAATAACAGCATCCTTTCTAAAGAGACTCATTCAACTTCCCCCCCCCCCATTCCCACCTCTTTAGGACTTTGTTTCAAACAGAGTATAGCACAATGATCCTGTCTTTGGTAGACATAATTACTGTGCTCCTTAATCAAACTGTTAGCAAGTCTAATTGTGAAAGTTGCTAAAGTAAGAAGGCATGACAAACTACTTGCTAAAAAGGAGCTTGATGTCTTTAAAAAATGTAATTAAGGCAACATGAGGGGAGGCCTCTCCATGTAGTCAGATTTGTCTGTTGCTCAAACATGCTAATTTGCAGCTTCCTTAAAATGCAAGAACTAATTTGGTGAATTAAGCTATTGCAAACGACTAGACCAGGAATGGATAATTACTCCACGGTGTGTGTGGTTGTTGTGAGATATTTCTAACCCCTGTCATGTGGAATATGATGAAAAAAATGTGCTTCAATTTCTCCCTGAAGAGAACAGCCTGAGATATATGCTCTGATGCTGCAAACCTTGGCCAGGTCTAAACACCTTAAGCACCATTGTTATCCTGAAAAGCAGGTTTGTTCACCTGGTGTGCACAACGCCAAACTACACACAGAGCGGAAGTATTTTATTTAAGTACTTTTTGCACAAAGAGTGGTGCTAGGTGGTATCCCACAAAGCTAGCACCCCAAATTGAGAAACTACAAGGCATTTATACAGTTAAATGTGTCAGTCATAGCTAATATTCACAAGCATCAGCTAATAATTGATTAATTTCTTTCTCGCTTCGACTTAAGGGTGCAGCTCACTTAATTTACCACGCAAGCTCAGAGAATAAGAGGCTTATTAGAAGGGGGCAGTTCTTGGCCTATGGGTGTGATTTCCAGTATTATAATGAGGATAGTTCACCAAAAGGGCACTTTGTTTTAGTTCTTATCAACATCCCAGTTAGTTGTTCTCCTTGACTACATACGTTATCACCCTGTTCTCAGCGTCTTCTGAGGCAGGATGTTTGCTTCATCAGTCTCTCAGCTCTCCTCAGGGATACTGTCCTAAAATGAGTGCTTCCCTATCTCTCAGTTTCCATCTCTGGCTGTTAAATTCTGTTTTGCCAAGCTCACATAGTTCATTGTTATGGCTTAGTGGAAAAATTCCAAAAATTCCCTTTTCCTCAGGATATCACTATCAGTTCTCCTTGAGGAGAAAATTCACACAATTAACACAAGGAAATACTTAGAGTTAGGTTTGTCCTGTGCAAAGAAGGAATTGCCAGAGTTTAACACAAAGGGCCAGCATAACTGTATATATTTGATACTGTCCTGAAACTCCCTCAAGAGTACCCCAGCAAGCATTAGATTTAACAAAGATGGGGAATCAAAATATCTTGTTCAAGAAAATTAATTTATAGCCATCCTTTACTGGTTCCCTTCCATTTTCTGTGTCCTCACTGTTATGTTGAGGGCACTATTTCCAAGGTTTTCTTTCCAAATATACTTCCTTGCTTTTAAAGTGCACAATCTCTGCAGTTCACATTTGTAAAAAATTGTGAAGATCAATCGTCAAGGTCTTTACATAGACAAAATTGTTTTCAAAATATGTAGAGCAAAATTAAAGCAATCTAAAAGAAAACAGGGGTATCCTTAAATGTGTAAGCTGTTACTTAATTCACAGACATAAAGTCAAATTCTTTATGAGTAATAAATTTGTACTTTATTGACTAAGCTATCTTTGGTCAGAGCCACATATTTTATAGTCCTTTCTCCCCAAAACAGATAAGCATTTTACACTTATACATGTCCTTGATGCATAGCAGGTTTTTTGCTTTGGTTTGGAGTTTTTTTATGATCAATCTTAGCTGCCAGTAAAATTCAAATTTATGCAAGATTAGACACAATATTACAATAACAATAGTAAATAATAAAACACAATATTCATATACCTGGCTTCATCTTTAATTGTTTGCATCCAGTTAATAATGACCTAAATTTGTGACATTGCTTTATCACCCATACATCTGCTGCATCAAATGTTTTAAAATAAACATTTTGAGTTACCCAGCCTTCAGTTGACAAATCTGCTGGTTTCCACAAATGTGTGACAAACTGGAAAGTTTGTCTTCTCTCAGAAGATCAAAATTAGGATGTAAATTTAGCCTTTTCACCTCAACTGTTCTGCTGCATACAGGGATAATAGATTTCCCTGCTACGGTAGTGAAAACAAGGGCTGGGAGCTGCTGTCCAAGATTTCTGCCCAGCTGAGGGGGCAATGAAATTCTAACAAGCTTTTTCTCAGCAGTTCAGTGGGGCAATCTCTGGGCAGCAGATAATGAACCTCTGCCAGCACCACCTGTCAGCAACTGAACAAATCTCAGTACAGGATAAGAACAAAGGACGGATTTGAAAAGAAATGTTTTTTTAAAAGAAAGACACAGGATGATAAGAAACGTTAGTTGTAGATGCTGTTTTCTCTGAAAATATTACTAAGATACAAAAGCATAGAGGAAAATAGAGCAAAATTCATAAGCATATTGTTTCTCCCACAGAGCTGAAACTTGTTTTTATATCATTTTTCATTTAATGTGCTCCTTTTGCAAAACATATAGGTTCAAAAACTTAACCTTAGCAAATTATATGGTAGGTAATGGGTAAATTGAAATTTCCATCAATCTGATGTTCTGTAACCAGTAGAATATTAAAAAAGGTCAGTTTGGGATCTCAGGCAGCAAAGTCAGAGACCTGTATTTGAAGTAAAATATCAAAGGGAAACACTGAGAATGCATTCAGGTGTTTTTTTTCTCACTCCTCTCTCTCTGTGCAGTGTTTTTGCCCTTTCTTAAATGCATTTTCCCAAGGGTGCCACCATCTTAGTGAAGGGGGCTCAGCTGTGCCCTGCAGGGGGTCCTGGATACCAGAACTTCCTTCTGAAGGTGTATAATCAGGTTTTGCTCAAAGACAATGGCATGCGCCAAGTATCTAAGTTAAGACTGCCTGAACTACACCAACCTCAAACTTGCTATATTGCTTTTAAAAACCTTCACAGAATTGAGATTTTTAACAAACTGATAGTTGTGAGCAATATTGTCTCTGTATTATGAGATATTGTGGAGCAGCATTTCAAAACTTTTTTTTTTTTTTTAAAAGTGCAATACGCGCGCATATACGGACCATAAGTATGTTGTTTTGTTCAGTACTTACAATTCACAAGACATTCCAGCCACAAAAAAAAATTATTTACTACATGAACTGTGTTTGTAACCCCTCAGAACAGTTGGAATTTTGAATTATGCTGTAAAAGGTCAACAAAATTAATAATTACAGCTGTAACTATGCATGAAAACCTGTAGTTAGGTTTTTTCTAAATAATAATAAAAATAGTCTAAAGAAAACCAAATGAAAGCCTTGCTACTGGATGCAGCAATAATTTTTTTGGAAAGCATGTCTGAAAACCAGTCACATCTCACAGTTTTCTATGGATCCATAATAATCTTCTCTTCTTCTTCAGTGCTCTATTTTTCAGTGTGTGAATTAGTATATAAAAGGAAAGTTAGTTATGTATACTTTATATCATATTGTTCATCTTTTCTCTCTTTGCTATTATTAAAGATAAATAGCTTTCAGACATGGCAAGCAGAATGCCAAAGAAGAGTCAAAACACTGACGTGATTTATCCTTCAGATCCGAGATCACTTCAGAAACTCTCTCAAGATGTTAGACTTACTGCTGTCTGAAAACAGACAAAAATTTTAGCCTACTGGACAGTCAAGAACCCCATGTAATTGTCAAAGGGTTTAAAAAGATCCATTTTTAAAATATTTTTTTATCCATAAATAATGGATATTTTTTAGTTTTTAAAAGTCATTTTTGTCAAAGTCCAAAAGCAGAAAAACTAAAGTAATCCCTATGAAATTACAAATATACCCTCCAGTCTGTCCATAGCCTGCTCCCACATTCCTTCAAGGCTCTCTACTAAGGTGACTCTGAAAGTCCTATCATCCAGTCCAACTGGTTCCACAGCCAAGCTGATTTATGAGCCCCTCTCCTGGACCTTTCAGGATGTTTTAGATCTAACATTAACTCTCCCTTGAAATGCTTAACTGCCTGTAACTGGTTATGTAAAAAAGCCCTAAATTTTTTTCAGGTGTTTTCAAACAACTCAGAGACCAAGACCTTTATTAATCCCTATTTCCTGACTTTCAGAAGGTACAGTCTGGATTTGGATGACTTTTTTTCTCTCCATTTCTAAACAAACATCTCTTCTCCATAACCTGTGCCCTTACCCCACATCTTGGGGTAGCTTCTACAGGTTCTACAGAAATAAGAGTTCCCAGAAAACTTGAACTTGGATTGGAAATATTTTCTACCTTAAAATGCCCATAAAGGGGCAATCACTTATGTTGATCCTCAAAAAAACCCAGACAAACAATCCAACTTCACTAGGGACTCCTCAACTATCTGTAAGGATTCAATCAACTCCAGCTTCAGTGTGACTTACTGATGTTCACCACTGTAGGATCTAAGGACTACTGAAGTTTCTCAGTCAACTGCAGGATGGATCTGCTTACTCTTTCACAACCACTACAGCTATCCAATGGAAGACTTGGAAGGAATAATTAGTTCTTTTCATAAGTAAAAGCAAGTTTTCCATATTATTCTCTTTATCAGCTACTGCAAATGAAGAGCAAAAGGGAAGGGAAAACAAAAGTTGCTACAGAGAATTACAAAACCTATGGTCACTGTGTCTTGCTTCTCATTTGCCTGCTTGCCTCCAAATTCAGATGAAACCATGAAGGAACAAACACCCTTCACACATCAAAGAGGAACTAGATCTGCCTATCTAGTAAAATGCTGATGTAAAGCCAAATGCACCACAGATGATACGCCTACTTCCAGAAGGGGGCCAGGCCTCCATCAGCTCCAAAAGTAACCCAGACTAACATTTTGTAAACATCTGATGAGGTAAACAAGAGAACAAGCAAAATTTAGATCCAACTGAGGCTTAAGTAACAGCAGAAGGCAAAAATAGTTGTTAAAGAAATACCCAATTACATATAGCTTCAGCTACATTTATAGAATTCTTTTTCTGTACATTATAAAAAAAAATTGACTACATGACCTCATCTCAGGATTTTTTACATGCTTACTCAGAGTAGTCCTTAGAAGTCATATTGAGCTAGAAAGTATCAAAAACCATAACTAAACCACAGAATCATGCTAGGCATGAAGCACCAAATTATATTCCCTCATAAAACACACAAAATCTGAATGGACTGCAACAAAAAACAGTATGAAACTTTTCAGTTCACAGAAGATTAAACTAAGTGAACATTAAGCACTGGGAAAAATAAGTGTTAAACAAATTAATCAAACATGAAATTTCCCCCAGAAAATGAAGACAAATTCTAATAGTCTGAAGGGCACTGTCAAGAATTTTTATAAACCTATATAATAAAATAAGAAGTGGCAGCTCCTTAATAAATGTTTCTTTCATCAAGCAGTTTTGTACAGTGAGGATGTACCATAAGAGACACAGTCTAAGCTTTTTTTTTTAATTATTTCATTTTCATACCTTGTCTGTAGCTTCCTTAAAAATCCATCTGGATACATCTATTAGCAACGTGTCTATGACTGGCTTATAAGCAATTAAAAAGTTGCCAAATTAACAGATTTTTGTACAGCAAATCTCGTTATATTGCAACACATTTACTTACAAAATGAAGCAAAATGGTAAGACAGAACAGCACAGCAAACCTTAATATAGTAACAAGAGATGTTAAAAAAATTACAGCACATAATTACAAAAAATAATCAAAGCTATGATATGTAAGTGAATGCAATTTTAATATGTCACGTGTAAAGCTCAGCATACCTATGCAAGTGTTTATCTTGTTCTGTGCCTCCAATACTGAGTAGATGCATGTTTTCAGCTGTAACTAAGTAGGCAGCTTGATTCTGGCACTGACTTGTAATGTTGTGGAACTTAATCGCTCTTGGGAAGGAGGGGAAAACAATACCATCAGCCATCATTGGCCCACAAGTAACCTCATCTGGCAAAGTCATGAATAGTTAAGTTCAACATAAAGAGAATTTTAAACACTTGTATAGTCAGTTGGAAGTTCCACATAGGATTCATTAAACAGATAAAGATCTAACAATTGGTAATTTGAAAAAGAAAAGAAAAGGTTTATTTGGAAGAGTGAACTTAATTTTCAAGATGAAGCATAGGCTAGCATGTTGTTATCCAGCAAATTAGGAGCAGAAGCTGCAAGAATCATATTAAGAGAGAAAAAGACAAATCAGTACCTTCACCATATCTTTCTCCACAAGACTGAATTTTAAAAGCCACAAAACCTGACAAGCTCCAGCCAGACCCTAGTCATTATTGAAGTAGAAAGCCACAGGGAGAGTGCTCAGCACTTCCAACCTGAATCTCCCATCTGGAAAAAAGGTTTTACTAGTGAAGTATGTTCTTGGGGTGGACAAACAATGGCATGAGATGTTTCCAAAGTAAAGTCTAACAATCCGACCTTTCCTTGAAAGCCTACATGACACAGAAGAGCACTTATGCCTTCTGGGTTAGGGTAAGGCGTTGGCGAGAGATAAAGCGCAGAGCCCCAGTGGTTGTAGGGCTGCAAAGGGCCTGCCAAGGAAAGGTGAAGGCTGCCAAAACCTTTCAGTCCTGGCCCCTTTTTTGTTGGAGCCATAGCTGCAGCCCTGTGCTCTCACTTCCATCTTCTATATATAACAGCAAAAGCAGATCAAGAAAATATGGAAAAAAATAATAGCTTTGTATCCTGGGCTTATAGGAATTGGAGCTGCAATTCTGTTCACATCTTACTACCATAATGTTGTAGCTACTGCAACTAAAGATAACAACACTGTCTCAACAAGCTGCCCAGACTGCAACTCTATTAAATGAAAGTTTTTTAAACTTTCTGTTGAACTAGGTCACCATTACCAGCAAACTGGTTTTCTCCCACAACATGTCAACATCACCTCCCTGGCTTTCAAATTCCTCAGCCATTAGAATTACAATATCTATTTCACTTTGCCTAGACTATTCCAACTCTGCTCCAAAAACTGGATCTGCTCCAAGGATCTGGTCTCCTATATGTTCATTAAATAATCAAGTTCCACTTTATGTTTCCCACTATTAATCTTTTTGTATTTTGCCTTTTTGGAAGAGACGTTTTAGCCAAAAGCTTTGAGACTTAATCTGAAGACACCAAGAATTGAAGAGCAGTTAATCTCCTTTAGTTTTATCCAGATGACAAACAACAGGTGCTCAGACCTCAGTGTTTTAGCTTAGATTAGGAGTGAGCTTTTGAAGATCTCCCCATCATCACTACTCACAACACATCAGTTTGCATTGCAGAAAGGCCTTGAAGAGTACACACCATAGTCTTTCTGCCTGAAGCCATACTAGAAAATGTGCTCTATTAGTGGATCTTCAGGACCTGAAACCTTAGTTTCCTCTTTGATCTTGTCTTTGCACATGAGGGCTGCTGTTTGAGAAAGTTCAGACAAGACAGTCAAGGTTTCCTTCTCAAATACATAACAGAAGTTTTCTTTAATTAATACTTTCCATGAAATATTAAAGACTACCACAGATAAAGGTTTGCACCTAGAAAAATAGTTAGACCCAGTATTTGAATAACTCTTTTCATTATTATTATTAGGCAGACTCAAGAACAAACAAAAAACACATAATGCACCATGAAGAGGAATCTGTTAATTGATCAGAGGTGCTTTACCTTCTTATAAATACACTTTTCACGATAAAATATGATGACTTATTGACTAAGACCAACTTTGGCTGAAACAGAAATAATTCACAGGAAAATTAGAAAATTCAAGTACTTTCCTGTAAACTTGCCATTTACAATTTTTCTGTTTACCCTTCAATGGATGATTCAGATGAATCATTTTCCTAAATCCTTCAGGATATTGTACAAATATGAGGACAAGGAGAGATGTACTGGTTACTGAAGCAACGTGCTTCTCTCCAACATTGAGAAGAAAAAAAGAGCTGTAATACACTGTATGTTTAGGTTTTATCATTTGCTATCCCTAATGAACAACAATACATCCTTAGGTCAGGCAAACATTAAAGAAACTAGCCACTTTTAAGACTGAGATATTTCTGTTCAGATATCAAAGCTAGATTTCTTTTCCCTTCAAGTTTCAGCTCCACAGAAACCAGAGTTATTGGTTTATCTTCACTTAATACATGATCCAATAAAACAACCCCCACATGGAATTCAAATCAGGCTGGCAGGAATACCCAGAAATCAAACACAGGTAGTATGAGATACTAACAGTGCAAACTCTACATTGAAATAAGAATTGAAATAATCAGGAACTAAAAAAGGAAGCAGTGATTTCTTCTTCCCCCTTCACAGGGTGGATATTATGCCCCTAGAACAATGCTAAATGCATATTTCACCGCTGGATTGTTTCTGCACTGCTTATGAATGTTACATACTTTTCCCTGTTGGAAAAATAGTCTCAGAGCAACTACTCAGATCTGCAGGTGCTCTTAGTGTGGAGGAATATGAGTCAGCTACAAGGCAGAGTCTGGAGAAATGCCTGTTTACAAAGTCCCATGGTATCCAGAGAAGTTGTGCTGGAAGGGCTGGCACTGTTCGCTGGGGCTCCTCTCAGTTGCAGGTTCTGAGTCAGCTGAGAGAGCTGCAGAAAAAGTCACCTGCTTCTCCTCCCTTCCTTTCCTGTTCTTAAATATGCAAGACCCTGCAGTACAACAGTCAATTGACAGTCTGATGAGAGTAGAGAAAATTCCCTTCACACTGATGTTGCTGTTCTGTGCGACCAGCAGACCTTCTGTAAGCAAATTTAATTTAGCTCTTCAGGTCTAAATTACAGGATGTTGGGCAAAGAATGAAGAACAGCTCACAGGGGATTGCAGTCAGGCTCTCAACATGCATACTCTCTAGTGATATTTAGTACAATATGATATGATGGAGTCTTGACTCCTTTTTATTCCATCTATATTCTCTACTGATTAAGGGTATCGGTCAGACCTGTTACACAAGAAATTGTATTCGTGATTTCCACATGATGTTTCACGGGAATCAAAACAACAAGGAATACTTAGTAAAAGATAATTTATATTACTTTAGCATTAGGTGGAAAATAAGCTCACTTGAGTTGCCAAGGTAAGATGCAGCTTTCTTTAAAAGCCCTAACATGGAAGTCAGCAGTGACTCAGAGAACAAAGCCTACAAAAACTGAAACGAAGTAAGGAAAGGAAATAAATGAAAGGCTTTCAGTTCTAAAATATTCAGCATTTTAGTATAGTCAGGGAGATAAGTTATTGAACTAAGGCCTGAAACAGAACAGAAACTCTTCAGGAGAGGACACTTTTGTCCAGGAAGGGCTTTTGCAGGTTGAGGACTTTAAATTTTTCTCTTTTGCCATTATCTGTATAATTTAGGTAAACTGAATGGATTTTACATAAATAAATATTTTGGTCTGACTGCTAATGCAATAATTTTATTCCGCTTAGTATATGCTGACATTTCCACAGTACAAAATGTGACATACAATATCTACCTATATGGATAATGTCAGATGCCAGCTTGATACACACTGAGATATTCTCATTCAATTTTAGCACCCCAGCTAAAGTGGCCAATAAACCTTTTGGGCAAAATACAGAACATTTTACAAGAAAAGCAATATTAAGTAACAGAGCAGTTCACCTGTTATTTGTTTCCATGTTTATCCAATATTTACCTCCCCCTCTATTGGGCACAGATGTATACCATTTTTCTTGAAATCATCATTACAGTATAGCTTTAAAGATCAGATTCCTTTATTATGTTTCCAGTACAAACATTTAGAAAAGTATATTCCAAGCTTTTAGTGTTTTCCAGTTTAAACAATTACATGGTAGAAAAGTGATATGAGTACAGATGCAGGAGTCGGTGCCTTTCTTCATAAAAAGCTAGGTGTGGGAGAGGTGGGAAATAAAGTACAAGAAATAGATACATTTTTAAAGATTCTGGAATTAGGTATTCTTGCCCTACAAAGACTCTTACTAGTCAGTCTAAAGGGGGTAATTTTAGATGTCATAGAAAGTAAACAAGCAATCTCTGCCCTTGAGATACGGATAAAAAAACTATTCTAGAGATTTCACCACATTAGACTGTAGCTGCACTACAGCTGGATTAAATATTTCAAGCCACATCTGAAGGCACTCAGTCCATTTCTAAGCAGCATGAAAAATTGAAATGGTAACACTTAGTTCATTAATTCTTTATAAATACATAACAGATGTGATTTTAGGATATGAACGAGAAATTTCACAGAGGTGACCTATCTTATCAACCTCATCACAAAATCTTCCATAACCCTTACAGCAAGAAAATATAAGTCACAGAAGACAATCCCAAACTAGAACTGCATTACAAGAAATACTACACATAAAATTCAAACTGTAATGACACTGCAGATGATCATCGGTCTGTTCCAGTTATCCAACTGTCCGGTTTTTGCTCTAAGATCTGCTAATATCAGCTAATTTGCATAAATTTTTGAAACTTAGGTAATCATTTATAGTGCTCACTCTTATTATGTGAACTAACTACCCAACTGTTAAATATTTCACTTGTGGAATTTCCATACCATTAGAAAGGAAATACAAATTCAATAATAGATACATTCTAACTCTTCACCCCACGCATACAAAGGTTACATACTGTCATAGTTTTAGCTGGGATAGTTAATTTTCTTCACTGTAGCTAGTATAGTGCTGTGTTTTAGACTTGGTATGAAAATAATGTGATAACACACTGATGTTTTAGTTGTTGCCAGGTAGTGCTTACACTAGTCAAGGACTTTTCCAGCTTCCCATGCTCTGCCAGGTGCACAAGAAGCCGGGAGGGGAGGGGGCACATCCAAGTCAGATGGCCCAAACCGGCCAAAGGGATATTCCATACCATATCATGCCCAGTATATTAACTGTGGGGAGTTGGCCGGGGGAAGCAGTGATCGCAGCTCAGGGACTGGCGGTGTCAGTCGGCGGGAGGTGAGTGGTTGCAGCACTTGTGGGTTTCTTTTCCCCTCTTCCCCCAGCTTTCATTTCTCTCTCTCGATATTTTCCTTTTTATTATCATAAGCATTATTATTATCATTACCATTATTACTATTACTATTATATTTTAATTATTAAACTGTTCTTAACCCACAAGCTTTCTTGCTTTTGCTCTTTCAATTCTCTCCCGCATCCCACCGGGGTGGGGGGAGCAAACAAGCGGCTGCGTGGTGCTTAGTTGCTGACTGGGGCTAAACCACAACACGTACACACATGACAAAGCTCACTTTGCCTTTCCCCTGCTGATATTTTCACTTCTGTTATACATTATGAGTTAGAAGATAGAAGTCATTAAATTCATATATTAAGAATCTGCATTTCTGAATCTCCTGAAAGAGGAAAAATTTTCTGAAAGGTAATCTCTAACCTTTCTGGCTGTCACAGTCCTAACACAAAAGAAGCATTTTTTTTTTCCCCTCATGAAATGAAAATAACACCTTTAAAGAATGCACAAGCAGATTTTGGGAAATAATACTATTTTTCACTTTTAGTCCCAAAAGTACAAATTCATATTCTGTGGGAGCAATTTTTAATCTAAGTAACTATTATTTTAAAGTTTACTTCTTAGTAGTTCCTTCCAATTTTCTAGTGCTTGTGGAAGGAGGAGCAACATTGACTAGTCAAGATAAGGTTTACAGGAATATTTCTTGAGGTAGAAAAAAAGCGTCCAGTTTCCTTGGAACTAGGCTAACTATTTTTAATTTTCTACTTAAAAAAAAAAAAAAACATTACAAAGTAGAAGGGAGAAGGAAGTTGAACAGTGAACTGAAGTGAAAGGTTTCAACACAAGTCTGCATACATTAGTGAAGGGGTGGATCTCAACACTGGCAGCTCCACTCACTACTGCCCCTGCCACTTAAAGACAGACACTGGGCACACACGCATCCCTAAAAAGCACAAAGGCAGTGGAATAATGCCCAGGCCTACACTTCCTATTCCATACAGACAGCCAGGTTACATCTACTGGACCTCCCAACCCATGGTCATTTTTAGTTTCTTGAAGCCAATAACAAAATGGGCAGCTGGAGGAAGAAGACAGAAACACTTCATCTAGTCTGAATAATACTGTATTACTGAGCCTGCAAGCCCCACAACCTCAGTATCATCTTCTACAGTCCACCTCCCTCCCTGCCACTGGCCCCATCCACAGCCCTTCCTCCTATCACCACTACCAGCCCATCATCCAACATCATTCCCCTGTTTAGTCCCCCACCTCAGAGAAGCCAACAGAGAGAGATGACTACAGCAGGATCTCAAGATGAGGGAAGAAGGATGCAGCTGCTTAGTGGGATTGGAGACACAGAGAAAAAAAGATCAAATTACAGTGTGAGAGAGTCAGGAACCTCTTATCTCTGGAGAGAGACATACTAATCACACAAGAAAGTATAAAGAAGGTCTTATTCCAGGCGTCCGATAGTCAAATTAACTCCTTAGGTCATATACACTGCTTGTACAGAGCACCAAGTGAGAAAATGGGGGGTTGGGTCTGTTTGTTCTTTTTTAAATCCAACACGAAGTGAAAAGCTAAGGTATACAAATCAAAGTGCAGTCACCATCTTAACCTGTCTCATTTTCAAACACAAAGAATAGTTAAGTAGCTGTTTTCTTGAGCTGTGCTCTTGATTGATAGACTACATGGATTAACACTCTATTCTCTGTCTCTGGAAATAGAAAAGTTTATTTTGCAGTGACTGTGGTTTCTAGCCCTCACAGCTGAAGACCTGGAGTGATGCTTGCCCCAAATCAAATGTGTCCATTTTTTCCCTTCAAATTTCTCATCTTATGGTTCCGTAAAACTTTATTATTCCCTGCCATGTTAAAAAAGATGACAGCAAAATACTGATAAAATTTATTATACATAGAAAGATGCAAGATAAATAATAAAGATTACTCCCAAAGAGTGCAAGCGTTCATATGTAAGTGTTTTGTACTTTCCCCAGCTTTAGAGATTTTGCATAGGGCTCTTTTCAATAGTTTACTGGTTTTAGTGTCACGGTCAAACATAAGGTTTAGAATTGACAGAAAGAACAGACCCCTAGCTAACACAGGAACAGTCCTGTAAAAGCATCAATGCAGCATTAACTGGTCATATCCAGTCAATAAGAGTCATGTCAAAGTGTAAACACAGGGAGAAATCCAAATTATTTTTCCCCACTCCAAAACCTTTTTCTGCTACACTGTAACACAGTCCACCGCTCAGCAAAATATAATAAGTAAGAAGTGTTTCTAAGGATCCAAATGCCATTTTATTTAGACCTCTAAATATACAGTCAGTAGTGACTTGAACCCTCCTAAGCTATCACAAGTACAGCTGGTTGCATAGAAGCCAAAACTTTCATATCCCCAGTCTTCAGCTGTCCTGTCCCAACCAAAAAATTACATACATGACCTTGAATTAGTATTCAGATAGATGTTTCTGCTTTGGAAGAATGATTCTTTTTGGTAATTGAACCCATACATAGCTATGACTAACATACCAACCTAATTGCACCAGCATTTGTACACACTGCTCAGTTTTCATTTAAAAAAAAAATAGGAATATGGTGATAATGGACAATTTCAAGATGCAGAAGGAAAAAGAAAAAGAACACTTAGTTTAACTGCATTTAGAAAGCACTTTAAAGCTACATAACTTGTAAACCCCAACAATTTTATGGCATTATTGGATCTTCAATATAGGCTATAGCATAAATAATACTTGTCAGAAAGATTTCTAACTGCCTACACTTTCTTCAAAATATTTTATTGTATCAGTCTTAAAATTAACATTCCTATGGTTGTGGAGGCACCTAGTGGCAAACTAAACATGTTTATGTATAAAGTATCTGATCATCAATTATTAGAAATCTGTATTCTTTTATTTCCAGAGAGCTATTCTCTTACTTGCATAACAAACATTCATCTGTGTAAGATGAATTTAAACACAAAGCAACATCAAGAAATAACAACAGAACATAACATACTGGCAATTCCACTGACTCCCTCTTTCTGCCCTCCCAGACTGACATGTGTCTAAAGGAGCTGAAAAATAGACTCTGAAAATAAACCCCTTTTTTATCCTCTGTCAGAGCCCATTACTCTCTGAGCAGCTTCTTTTAGATATTCCACATGAGAAGGGTTTAACGTTTAATACCAAACGTATTTATTTGAAGATATTTCATCTTACACTGGATTTTGATTTAGCAGAGGGATACGACAATGTAGCAAAATCACAATACAAGCAGAACATAGCAATTCAACTTACAGCTGGATCACAATACAAATATGATTTCTATTACTGGTCTTTATATGTTCACTATCATTGCACTGAGTATCCCAGTCACCAGGAGGGAATACTTAAGTTGATCCAGCTCAAGCCCATTGCTATCTTCAAAGTTCAAAAGCTGTTCAGTTTTTTATACTCTATTGGGCAACGTATACACTTATTCTATGCTTGTCTGGCTAGCACAGGAAAATATTCACATTCTTGATTAACTTGGGAAGAAAAAAAAAACCACGAGTAAAAACATCAGTTACACAACCAGTTGATACACTCAGCTGATACAGCCAGCTGATCTAAAACAAAGCCCACCCTCTGGTCCCCTTTTTGTTGACCTAAATTCAGCTTTCTTTGCAATGGCTGTGGTCACCCCTTGCTTTCTTCCCTGAGCTACATGAGCAGATTGCCTGTGCCCACCTCCTCTGAGCAGTCTTCCACAGTGGTAGGGATGTTGATCAGTCACATCACCATCTCTTTTTCTTTGCCTCCATCAGAGATGGACCATGCAGGGACAGATTGCCAATTATGTCAAAGCTGTGCTCAGATGCAGTGAGGAGGAGACCATCTGGAAAACGGTTTCCTCTCCTTCATCCCAAGCTGTGCAACATAATATACGCAATAGTTACAAAGGTCAGGAGAAGAGTTTTTCATTTGCAAAAGTTTTCTAAAAGTGAACACCTTGGCCATAAGAAAAAAAAAAAAAGATTTGCAGCACACTGCTTTCAGTGCTCCCCTGTGATGAAACAATATTCTTGCTGCCTAGATGAGAGCCCATTTTGAGTATCCTAGACAATACAAAGGACCTCTGCCTGTATTGGAGGCAGCTTTTTTCCCCCCCTTCTCTTACTGACATTAGCATAAAGTATTTTCTTCTGGCAAACCAGCACTAGATTTCCACAGAAGTTATTCACATATTTGGATCCTATAAACCATTTCCTCATTTCAAAAATTAAACATTTTATATGAACAGCAAATGCCACTCTGTAGGTTTTATGGTTTGTTTCTCCTATTCAAACTCTATACGTGGTTTTCCAATAAGCCTCCCAAGTTGTCGTCCTTAAGGCTTTCTCCCTGATCAGTTGCCCAGATTCTTCTGCCAAATTGTTTTTCCTTTCCTTGTTTCTGCCCAAGGCCCATATGAAGAAAAACATCCAGGGCTTCTTCAGGCAAGCAGTCTGGCTAAGCCTTCATTGTATAGAGCAAAATCTAAATGTTTCCCAGAGAGGCATCATATAAGCATGTTTTACTTGCTCCTTGCAGAGTCCCTGGCACTAAGTTTTCACCTGCAGATTATTTGGTGGCACATTCTGTGTGCCAAAGACATTGACACTTCAATTATTAATATTTTACCAACACCTCTCCAGCTGCTCAGAAGCCTCATGCTCTAGCCGTATTGTTACAGCACTAATTCATGAATGCCAGCTTAACTAGGCTTTTGGGGGTTTTTTGTTTGCTTTATATCCAGCAGCAAGTAATACATTCACTCCATCTCCACTGGGCTGTGCACATCCTGAAGAGAGTCTTCAAGGCTGGTAATATGCACTGCAGCTGCTCTCTAGGGAATCAGAGAAACAAACAAACAAGCAAGCAAGCAAGCAAACAAAAAGCAGATTTTTCTGTGAGAATGCAGCACAGTTTTCTCATACTTATGAATAGAAAAGACAAGATTTACAGTCTAAATCCAAGTACATACCTATCATACAATCCTCCAGGATATAATACCTCCAGAAGTCCACCACCAAAACCCAGAGGTTTCCCCAGGACTCAGTAACCACCTCCTAGCAGCCACAGAGCTCTGGCCACTCAAACCGCACCTCACAAGTGAAAAGGAACACTAATCCTACAGTTCTGTTACCTCATGTAGCTCAGTCACCAACATCATTTTGAACAACTCTTATCAGCTGGATCTTATCATCAGCTATATAGAAAGTTCACTGAACTCATTACACACAGCACATAGGAATCACTTGTTCATCTTTATGTCAGGATACAGAAATTTTGTGCAGCTATGTTGTTGCATTGTAAGATTATCTCTCCATAAAACTGCACTTTTTCATGTCTCTCTTAAGCTTGCTTTATCAAAGAGCTAGTAGCATTTATCTATGTATAGAAATTATTCACTCTTTTGTCCAAATTATTGTATTAAAACTGTCTCTTGCCATTATAATGAAGCATTATGGAGTAGCTATAAAAAAATGAGTGAACTGCCCTCTGAATCTCTGGTGTGGTCTTGCAGCTTTATCTAGGACCTTTCTAGAAAAACTAACTACACTCAAGACTGCTTAAAATCACAAAGTCAGTCTTTTCAAGCCCACATTAGGGTAGCATAATTGAGTAAACCTATTAACATAAACAAACACAGGAAGAGATTAGTCAATTAGTCAACCTGATTTTCACTGCTTATACAGCTGTAAGGCAATAATTTCCATACATGGATGAAATAACTAAGATATGCTCAGCCAGAGATGGACAGCCATAAATGTACAAAATACAAATATTTGTGTGAAGACTTTACTTTAATGTATAAAGACATTGCATTGCCTCATCTGTGGCAATTAAACTCTTTTTATTGTACCACTGTTGTAGTGCTGAAAAGATAGTACTATTGTCAAGGTGACCTGAAATATACTTGCTGTACAATTTAAGTATTGGAATTAACTCTTTCCCAGTTTATTTGCATCAGAGGTGATATCCTTTCACAATGGCAACAGAAAAAGGAAGGATAATTTTTATCTACAATAATGCACAAGTGTGGAAAATCACAAGAAATGAAGAGTATAAAACAGATGAACAAAATTGGAAAAATTAATGACATACTACAGAAATTTCAAATGTAACCACAGGACCTCTTTCCAGTATTGCTAAAGAGTATTTTGTCATTCTTACCTTTTCATCTTTCCATGCCCATATCTAGATATCTTTTCTCTGTTTAAGTGACATATCTCCTATATACCTTCTGTATTGTACACATGCTATGGTCTTATCATTGCAGTACAGAAAGCACACAAGACAAAGTCAACTTTCATCATCCAAAACTAGGATATCATGATTTATGAAGACCACAGAGCAAGGAGAAGTCCTATTAAGACTTTTCTTCAGTACTGATAAGATATTCTGGTGTATTCATTCACACATGGATCAAGTCATACCCTAAAATGGCCTCAAACAGATGTTAGAACTTCACAGTTTTTCCTCATGAATGCTCATCTGTCTTTATTGTTAGTCCAGAAACTCCAGCTAAAGATCACCCATATCAGAACATAATAAGTACCCTCCAGGGTCTGGCAACTTGTCTATCTAGCACAGTACTCTCTCTCAGACAGTGGCAACAGGAGACACTACTTCAGGGAAGGAGACAAGCCTGAACTTTTTCTTAAGTCTGCTTCCCCTCTACTTTCCCAGTATCTGCAACTACTATATTTGTTATACTAGAGGGTGCATCCTTGCCTATTCTCTTACTTTCCATTAGCAGAACTCTTTTCTATGAAACTGCTTAATTCTTTTTTGAACCTGATGACACCTTCTTCTACAACCTCTTGTGGCAGAAACATTCAGAAACTTCCTTCTACCTCTTCAAATCAACCTTTTCTAGTTTCAAGTGCCCTCTAATTCTTGTATTGTGGGAATTAGTGAATAACAGCACTAAATTCAACTTCCTTCTCAGCCTTCCTTAAGCTGACAGGTCCCAGTCTTTCCTCATTAGGCAGCTATTCTACCCCACTGATTGTTCCAGCTGCCTGTTTCTCTTCTTGTCTTGTAACTCTTCTTGTCTCCTTACAGCCCTTCAGTTCTGTCTTGGTCTTCATTACATTCTTGATGATGTCCAAACTTTTGTTGACCATTTTGGTTGCTGCTGCACGTTAAGGCAATGATTTCAGTGGAGTGTCAAAAATGACACTAAGATCTCTTTCCTGAATTGTAAACACCAATCCCAAACTTCATATTGCATCCACCTGGATGCATTCCTTAGATGCCTTACCATAAAGCAGTCAAAACTGAAGCTCAGCTGCCACCTTTTGTCCAATCTCTCAGTTTTATAACATCTTACTTGAAGCCCTTGCTACTGGCATGGCATATGGCTGCCCAACACAGTATCTATTACACTTTGTGTAACTCTATCAGCCTTCATTCTGCTGGGAAACTTCTACCTGCATATTGAGCTAAAGCTTTATTGGGTTTTGGAAGTTTATATTAATTTAATTTCTCTTTTGAAGGAATGCTTAGGATTGTTCTTCTCTTACCCAACTGTACACTTATTAGGCTAGCTGCCAAACCATGAGAAATACCCAAGCATACCAAGACTACAGGAACAGTCTGACCTGAGGTGCTCTGCACCTTCAGCAATACATACTCCCATTGCAAAATGCCCTTTTGGTGACCTGTAAGTCATTAAGCTACTGCCCTTTATCCTCACCTGGACATGGTAAGGCTTCACCCCCTTTATAAGGGTCCCTCTAAGTCTGTTTACACTGTTTTGCATAGCCTTGAAAGGCAGGCATATAGCAAGACTTCAGCTGTTTGCCTCTAGCAAGCGTGGCAGCTGCTCTTCTGAAGTGCAGGACTGCTACCAAAGAAACACCTTCTGCTCCCAGGAGTTAAATACTCCCTGAGCTTCTCTGTCCTCCTAAACCAAGGAGTTCTTCCTTACATCCCTCCTGAGCAAAGCTGCTGTTCAGAGTGCCCTGTTTGCTATGTTCTCATCATCACTCAGCTACTGCTTTTTGTCATTGCTGGAAAAAGCTTTACATTTCCCCTTAAAGGGTTTATTAACTCAGAGACAGGGGAGCCTAGTTCCAGCTATCACTCATCTTACCTAAACATCTGCCAAAAAATTATCACAGTTTTGCCATTTAATTATCATTTAACAGTTAACATAATTAACAGAGATACAAGCAATCTACAGCCAGAAGAAAAGCTGACATTTCAGATTCCATACTTTCCTTTCTGGGTCGAGTTAAACATTGCCCATAAACAGCCTGTGCCATTTTGAAATGTCTTTCAGACTAACATGGTCTGCTTTGCAGGGGTTGTCTATGTGATCTTAAAAATAAAGTGTTGAGAGTTTCCTCAAAGTTGTTATCAACCAGAGGTCAGCCTTCAGTTTTTCTTTTGCTTCCCTTCTCCCACCAACACAGACCTTTTCTCTTCAGCAAGTATCTGAAGTCCACCAGCCTATAAATCCATGTGCCTGTGTACCACATTGTCTTCTTATAGCACCTTTTCCTTCTTGCACTGTGCATGCATGGAAAAGGCTAGGATCTAAGATGCAGAAAGCGAATGTGCAAAGATTGAAAAGTATTATTTCAGGGAAGAAGTAAGGAATGTGAGCTAAGATCCCTTTGGATTAAGCACTTTGTGGGAGGACAGGTAGAATCACAGAAAACTACTGTCAACTGTGCAACCTGGGAGCTGGAAGTGAAAACTCCTAACAAAAGATGCTATCCCAAGAAAGTTTTCTGTAAATGCAGACCAATGGAAGATTATGAAACTAACACAGATATGTTTTACTGAAAGAGGATTAGAATTATCAGGTTGGCCAAAGCACATATTCACATCCAGAGGAGAAAAGTCTGCAGTCATGAAAAACATGTATATTTCTGACAGAGGAAGAACATGCTTCCAATTTCTTGCTTATAATCTGTTTCTGTCAAAAACTTAGACACCCAGAGGAATAGTTATGGTGTTGCAAATGAAGACAAAAGGACAAGCATTGCCTAAATTTGAAACCCCCTGACATGTTCCCAGGACACATTTTATACAATAATGTGAGGATTTCTCTTGAGTAAATCTGCCATTAAACTTTCTCACCCCACTGAAAAGTTGCGGGTTAGGAAATAATCTGCTATAAGAGAGTAAAAGTAAAATGTTAACCCTAGGTCTTTAATTTGCCGACATTTAACTGCATCCCTACATATTTTCCTAACTGTAGTACTGAGAACTATTCAAAATGGAGTGGTTAAACTTGGATATGTGCACGCAGCATTAGAATTCATGCCATTGTGTGAAACCTATAAAGTCTAAATGGAATTATATTATTCATAGATGTTAAAAGAGCAACACATAACCTTAACTTAAAGTGCCTTAGAAACTTAAAGTGCCTTAGAATAAAAGGTGTCTTATTAAGGATACTTTTTTCACTAATTTAGGTGAAGAGGAAGGCAGGAGGTGAGGAAAAATAAGTGGTGTTTTTTTCCCCAGTAAATATTACATTTTCAAGGAAAAGTAAACCAACCAGTTTTCAGTTTTTAAAAATGAGTTTATCTATAGATAACTTTTTTTTGTTTTCAGCTCATTTTGAAATAAAGAAATTCTCAAAGTGACGTGGTTTGTTTTGTTCAGAAATATCATTTCATCATGAAACAAAACTCTTGTCGACAAAGACCTGGAACCTGCAAAGATTTATGTACATGCTTACAGTTACATTTGGCTATTCTTATTGANGCTATTCTTATTGACTTTGATAAACCTTTTCAATATCCAAGATTTTCCCTGTTTACACAGAACATATATTTCAGTGTGTGTGTGTAAACTTCCTCTTCTTACGTTTTTAAACTTGCTGTTTCTCTCCAATGTTGATCTTTCCAATTCTGAAGCTGGTTAAGTCTATGCTTCACTTTGTTTTTCCCCCACAAAAGATTTCCAGAATACTTTATGTAAATCAGAGAAGTAGCTGGTAAACAAAGGATAATTTCTCTAACACTGACGATGATCTAAGAATACTATTAGCAATACTAGTAGGATTAAACAATGCCTTTGTGAGTAAATTCAGCA
>WEKW01009465.1:0-27253 GCA_013389905.1 Sula dactylatra
CTAACCATATTACCAGGGATCAGGAGCAGAGGGTAGCAGTCACAGTAATGTGAGAAAGCGAGCAAGAAAGTGATAAAGCAAAGAAATGAATGCCAGAAAGTGAGCAAGAGTGAATGAGAACATAAGAAAGTGAGTAAGAGCAAGAGTATGAGTGCCAAGAGGGAGAGCGAAAATTCAAGGGGGAGAGAACTAGAAAGCAAGAAAAGCGAGAGTATGAGAGAAAGCATGAGTGTGAGGTAAGGTGAGCAAGGGGGCACAAACAAGTGCAAGTGAGAGAAAGCACAAGCAAACAGTTGTGCAAGAATGTGTGAGAGACAAAGTAAAAAAGACAAAGTGAAAGAGGGTGAGAAAGCAAAAGACGGAGAGAAAATAAAAGCAAGAGAAATTGATGGAAAGCAATGGTGTGTGAGAAAGCTTGAGAGTGAGAAACTGAGTGCAGGCAAGAGCGCAAGCAAGAGAGTCGTGGTGAGAGTGAGAGAAAGTGAGAAAGTGAGTGCAAGAGTGAGCAAGAGAAAGCAAGCTCAAGGTGAGAAAGAGCGATAGTGAGGGAGAGAAAACAAGAGAGCAAGAAAGATAGCTAGAGCATGTGAAAGAAAGCAAGCATGAGAGAAAGCAAGTGTGAGAAAGTGAGAAACCGAGAGCAAGCAAGCACAAGAGTAAGCAAGCGAGGGCGCAAAAGCACTAGAACAAGAGAGAACTAGAAAGTGTGAGAGCAAGTTAGAGTGCAAGTGAGAAAGTAAGAGCAAGAAAGTGAGAATGATAGTGAGAACAAGTGTGGGAAATTGAGCGCAAGCACATGAGCAAAAGAAAGTGAGCATGAGAGAGAGCAAGAGAGCAAAAGTGACTGACAGGAAGAGAAAGGATCAGAGAGAAAGCGAGAGTGAGAGGAAAGTGAGAGCAAAAGAAAGAGAAAGCGAGAGAGCACCAGAGAAATGGCATGAGAGAGAGAGAAAGCAAGAGATGAAGCGGCCAAGAAAATGAGAGAGTGACAAAGCGAGAGAGCGAGAAAGCTAGCATGAGAGTGAGCGCGAGCGCGGCTGAGAGCGGGGTGGGGGAGAGACAGCATGCAAGAGAGCATGAGAGAGACAACAAGAGCAGCACAGAGTTAAGGACAAGGTGTGTGACATAACATTGTCTTTTCCATCTAATTTTTATGTCATAATGATTTCCAGGCTCATGTTCTCCTTACTTTGGGGAGACAGCTTTATTTTGAAAAATATTTCTTGCGTGAAGTTTTGTTTCATTGTTTATTTTGTGCTAATTTGTATTTGGACTGAAACTATACACTCTTTCACTCTTCCTACTCTTGCAGTACTGCCCCTCTCCCTCTGAGGTTTTTCTCTTTTTCTTCAGCCTGTCTCCCTGTATATTCTGGTGGATTCTCCTTTCTGCTCTCCCATTCTCCACAGAAAAGGAAAGTACTGTGCAAAGCTCTCCATGTTTGTCCTCTCCCTCTTTTCACTCCAGATGAATTCGTTGTTAAGTAACATCAAGCACATGTATATTCAGACAACTATGTCCTAAAAAAGGATGAAATGCGATCAGTTAATTTATTTTTGTTTTGTTTTCAAGTCAGCTGATTCTGGGGTTTTTTTCCACAGATTGTCAGTCGTCTTTCCTCAGGTCTTCTAATGTGACCTAGATAATTTCTCTGTACATTTTCCTTGATGCCATTCTCTACTGCCAAACTACTAAAGCTAGAGAATAACTTAAGAAGGATGCAGAACAGACTGGATTTTGAAACATCAGGTGAATGTTCCCTCCCTCAAGCCATCCCACAAAAACACACAAGAAAAGCAGGTTTAGCACTTCCACTACTGGAGCAGCAGCACTAAATCTTAACCACTGCCATGAAAACAGACATTCAGAAGCAGCCAAATGCAACAACCAAAGGCAACTTCTGAGGAAGGAGAGTCATTGAGAATGGTCCGTGTGTTCTAGATGGGGAAACTAAGGTGACTGTTGATTGATTTAAGTCATCACTCTGATGCAAAGAAAAATGGCCAAAGAATTGCTTGATAATGATTTTTCAAACACAAGAAAATTTTTATGAGTCTGTGATGCTTCATAGCTCATTTACCTGCATCTCATAACTTATCCTACACCTCCCAAGCTACTCCCATAGTTAGAGGCAGATGAAAATGCCTACAAAAGTAGCTCACAAATATTTCTGTACTTAAGTATCATATATTTAACAATGATGTCCAGCTTTTACAAGATTAGAAACGAGTACTTCAGACAACTAGGGACTCCCCCTGCTCCTTTCAAAAAAAAAAAAAGTTTTCAATATTCTAGTCCTGAAGATATAGCTAGATTTTTGCCTGAGAACCCTTATGATGGAATAAAGAGGGAAGAACAGGAAAACTTCACTGGCAGAATAACTGGGGGAAAAAGCATAATCTGTCTGAGGGTTCTCAGGAATTTGAAAACCTGGAGATGACCTCTGGCTAAAAACTGATGTGATACAGGCAAAAATCAATTATGCAAACTTTTTTAGATATGTTCTTCTGAGGATCTATCAGATATTTTTTTTGCCACAATTACAGTGTTCAGTGTAATCACCTGTCATGACCCAATTAACAGACCAAAGCACTGCAAACTGTCAATTCCTATAAAGGGTAATCAATAAAATCATATTTGCTATCTGCTCAGACTACACACAAAAAAAGTGCACTTTTGTCTACCAAGCTTTAACTTTAATGGCATTAGCATTCTAATAACTCTACTTATCTTTCAATTTTAGATCTGATTTTTCCTACAATAGCGAAACTTACTACTCAGTTACGTTTCTGTAACATAGCTCCACTTTAAGATTAGTCTTCCTCTCAAAGATTTTTATTCTAGTTTTTTTTCTGCTGTTGTCATTGAAGCTCATTTTTGCTATGGTTTTAGTATATATTCCTCTTTAAAATGAACATTAAAAATTCACTTTACTCAGACCAACCTCCCAACCACCCAATTTCAGAATTTGATCATGTTGTACATTTTCTGTTTCAGATTCTTTGGTAGCATTGAAAGAGCTGGAAACAATAGTGATGTTATCCATCAACAATTCTTTGCTTAGGAAGTATTACCTGCAGTATTGACCTTCATACTACAAAGACCCATTTGTTCCATAAAACTTAACATTACTTTGTCATTGACCTTAAGGTTGTGGTGTTGGGTTTTTTTGTTTTGGGTTTTTTTTTTTTTGTTTTTTTTTTTTTTTTTTTTTTTAACTGTCACTGACCAAATGAATATACACTTTGAAATGCACTTTGATTTTTTTTCAGACCATAGTTTTATGCTCTGGATAGCTTTTTCAACTTTTCAAAAGCAAATTATACAACCTGACATGACCTAACTTTATCTGAAATTAACCTGTTTTTATCAGCTCACATTTCTCCAGGTACTGTGGATTTTGGAAATCTTTTTTATGCAGCTTATGGCCCTTCTGCTGTTTCTTTCTAATTTTTCTAAAAGATTATATTTGCCCACAGAAAACCAAAATTATTTATGCTGCAGTCAATGAACAACTCAGAACCTTCCTCCATCTCCAGACAGTAACATCTGCATTTGGAGCACTTTAAGAATAACTGGTCTCCACTCACTCCTCCATTCTTCCCAGAAGAAACAACATGACTAGTAGAGCACTTTTAGAAAGAGTTTTAAGAGTTTGGTTGTTACTTGTTTTGCAATACTTTCTAGTAGTCCCAAGCAGCAATTAAGTCCCACTGCAATAAGCATGCTCAGCAAGAGAGAGCATCACCCAAGAAAACTGACCAAGTATGAGTCAGTGTATATTTTGGTATATTTTAAAATAGGCCATTAGTGTCCCAAAATTTAAGATTTGGCTCAGTACCCCAGTTTATGCACTTGTACTTGATTCCAAATTTGCTTCGGTATTAAAGGTCTGTCAAACAGATTAGGCGAACAGCTCCAGTGCCAGCACTATCCACAGCGGAGCACTCTAGTATGGTGTAGAGGTGGGTTTCCTGAACCGGGGAGACCTCAGGGGAGCAGAGAGACCCACCAGGACCCCACAGCTCCTGCAACAGCAGCTGACAAGACCTGGGTGGGGCCAGGAGCAACTGCTGCCAAGCACCCACACCTATAAAAGAAAGCCCTAGGGAGCGCTAGTGACCAGGAGTGCCACAAGCAGGGTGTGGTGCATCAGCAAGGGTGTGGTGTGGCAGTTTGCATGGAAGGGCACGCAGGAAAGGTTCTGTAATTCTGCTGGCTCAACCAGGGAGCAACGATATCTACCTGGCAGAAGGCCATGGCCTCTCTAAACTCTGCACCTGCCACAACTGATGCAGCTTCCCAGACAGAGCTCTGATGGGAACATGCTGCCACCCAGGTGTCAGGCTGCAGGGTGTGCCCTACTCTTATGCCAGTACTGGATGGCTGTAGTGAGTACACCTGTGGGAGGTGCACCCAGGTAGAGGAACTCCTCAGCTTAGTGGCAGAGCTCCAGGAGGAGGTGAGTAGGTTGAGGAGTATCAGGGAGTCTGAGAGAAAGATAGACTACTGGAACCGCACCCTACCTTCCCTGAGACAGACCTGTCAGGCAGACAGGACACATGATATGGAGGATCCCCTATCCTCTCTCCACCTGGCAGAATGTGGTGACTTAAGGGATAGGGGGCAATGGCAACAAGTTCCTGCCTGGAACAGCAGGTGCATATCTGTGACTATCTCACCTTCCCAGGTGCCTTTGTACAATAGGTATGAGGCTCTGCAAGTGGAACCGAACAATGATGGTCCATCCAGGTTGGGGGTGTCGCCAAGGTTAAGTTGGCCTATGCCCTGTGTCAAAACCACTTCCATTAATAAAAAAAGATGAGTTATTGTCATAGGAGACTCTTCTGAGGGGAACAGAAGGCCCAATATGCTGGCCAGACCCACTTAGGGAAGTCTTTGCCTCCCTGGGGCCTGGGTTAAAGATGTGATGAGAAAAATTCCTACCCTGGTATGACCCTCAGATTATTGTCCATTATTGCTTTGTCACATAGGCAGTGATGAAGTTGCAAAAAGAAGTCCAAGGGCAACCAAGTGAGACTTCAGGGCCTTGGGACAATTGGTTAAGGGATCAGGACCACCAGTAGTTTTTTCCTCTACCCTTCCAGTTGCAGGGAATGATGAGGGAAAAAACAGGAAGACCCAGAAGGTCAATATCTGGCTCTGAGCCTGGTGTCACCGGCAGAATTTTGGNAAATTCCTACCCTGGTATGACCCTCAGATTATTGTCCATTATTGCTTTGTCACATAGGCAGTGATGAAGTTGCAAAAAGAAGTCCAAGGGCAACCAAGTGAGACTTCAGGGCCTTGGGACAATTGGTTAAGGGATCAGGACCACCAGTAGTTTTTTCCTCTACCCTTCCAGTTGCAGGGAATGATGAGGGAAAAAACAGGAAGACCCAGAAGGTCAATATCTGGCTCTGAGCCTGGTGTCACCGGCAGAATTTTGGGTTTATTGATCATGGGTTGGTCTACATGACACCAAGCCTGCTGGCAACAGATGGGGTACACCTTTCTCAAAGGGGAAAAGGATCTTTGCACAGGAATTAGCAGGGCTCATTGAAAGAGCCTTAAACTAGATTTGAAGGGGGGGAAGGATAAAATCAGGCTTGCTAGAGATAAGCCTGGGGGGCAGCATGCCAATGTTTGAGGGCTGGTGTCTTAGCAAGGTCTTTTGGTCTGCTCCACAATGTGCCGAGTACACTGGAGCACATTTGAAATGTCCCTATACTAATGCGTGCAGCACCTTAGCTATCTCGTTGGGGTTAGGGGATGTAAATCCATGCAGCAGCAAGAACGCAAGGGTTGTTGATACATTAGAAACCATGGAAGAACCTGAGAATAGTCACATAGGAATTAGGGCTTCTCCCCAAAAAAAGGTGGCAGGATCAATAGCCCAGCTGAAGTGCATCTACACCAATGCACACAGCATGGGCAACAAACAGGAGGAGCTGGAAGCCATTGTGCAGCTGGAAAACTATGATGTAATTGCAGTCTCAGAAACATGGTGTGATGACTCACACGACTGGGGTGCTGCAATGGATGGCTATAAACTCTTCAGAATGGATAGGCAAGGCAGGAGAAGCGGTGGGGTAGCTCTGTATGTTAGGGAGTGTTTTGATTGTCTAGAGCTTGACGATGGTGATGAAAGGGTTGAGTGCTTATGGGCAAGAATCAGGGGGAAGGCCAACAAGACAGATGTCATGATGGGAGTCTGTTACAGGCTACCAGGATGAAGAGGCAGATGAAATAGTCTACAAGAAGCTGGGAGAAGCCTCACGATCACTAGCCCTTGTTCTCGTGGGGGACTTCAACTTACCAGATGTATGCTGGAAATACAGTACAGCAGAGAGGAAACAGTCTAGGAGGTTCCTGGAGTGTGTAGAAAACTTCCTGACACAGTTGCTACAGGCTTGGGGAAGAGTGGCTGGAAAGCTGCCCAGTGGAGAAGGACCTGGGGGTGCTGGTTGACAGCCGGCTGAACATGAGCCAGCAGTGTGCCCAGGTGGCCAAGAAGGCCAACAGCATCCTGGCTTGTATCAGGAATAGTATGGCCAGCAGGAGGAGGGAAGTCATTGTCCCCCTGTACTCAGCACTGGTGAGGCCGCACCTCAAATCCTGTGTTCAGTTTTGGGTCCCTCAGTACAAGAAAGACATTGAGGTGCTGGAGTGTGCGGTTGGATTGATGATCTTAGAGGTCTTTTCCAACCTTAATGATTCTATGATTCTAACTACGGAAGGTGCCTCACTGGACCCGTTGTTTGCAAACAGAGAAGGATTTGTGGGTGATGTGATGGTTGAAGGCCATCTCGGGCATAGCAATCATGAAATGATAGAGTTTTTGATTCTCAGAGAAGTAAAGAGGGTGGTTAGCAGAACTGCTACCTTGGACTGCCAGAAGGCAGACTTTGGCCTATTTAGGGACCTGGTTGACAGAGTCCCCTGGGAGGCAGTCCTGAAGGGCAAAGGAATCCAGGAAGGCTGGACATTCTTCAAAGAGGAAGCCTTAAAGTGCAGGAACAGGCCGTCCCTATGTGCTGAAAGACGAGTCGGCAGTGGGGAAGACCAGCCTGGCTGAACAGACAACTTTGTCTGGAACTCAAAAAAAAAAAAAAAAAAAAAAAAAAAAGGAAAATCACAGTTACNAAGTTTATGATCTTTGGAAGAGGGGGCAGGCAACTCAGGAGGACTACAAATATTTTGTGAGGTTATGCAGGGAGAAAATTAGAAGGGCCAAAGCCCAACTAGCCCAACTTAATCTGGCTACTGTGTTAAAAGACAATTAAAAACATTTCGATAAATGATTAACAATAAAATAAAGGCTAAGGAGAACCTCTATCCTTTATTGGATGTGGGGGGAAACCAAGTGACAAAGGCTGAGGAAAAGGCTGAGGTGCTTAATGCCTTCTTTGCCTCAGTCTTTAATAGTCAGACCAGTTGTTCTCAGGGTACCCAGCCCCCTGAGCTGGAAGACAGAGATGGGGAAGCAGAATGAAGCCCCCATAACCCAAGGGAAAATGGTTAGCAAGCTGCTACACCACCTAAGACACACACAAGTCTATGGGGCTGGATGAGATCCACCCAAGAGTACTGAAGGAACTGGCGGAAGTGCTCACCAAGCCACTTTCCATCATTTATCAGCAGTCCTGGCTAACCGGGGAGGTCCCAGTTGACTGGAAGTCAGCAAATGTGATGCCCATGTACAAGAAGGGCCAGAAGGAGGATCCGGGGAACTACAAGCCTCTCAGCCTGAACCTCAGTGCCAGGGAAGGTTATGGAACAGCTCATCTTGGGTGCCATCACACGGCACATAAGGACAACTGGATGATCAGGCCCAGTCAGCATGGGTTTATGAAAGGCAGGTCCTGCTTGACTAACCTGATCTCCTTCTATGACAGGGTGACCTGCTTAGTGGACGAGGGAAAGGCTGTGGATGTTGTATACCTTTTCTTTAGTAAAGCCTTTGACACGTTTTCCCACAGCATTCTCCTGGAAAAGCTGGCAGCTCATGGCTTGGACAGGTGTACTCTTTGCTGGGTAAAAAACTGGCTGAATGGCCGCATCCAAAGAGTCATGGTGAATGGAGTTAAATCTAGTTGGCAGTCGGTCACAAGTGGTGTTCCCCAGGGCTCAGTATTGGGTTCAGTTCTGTTCAATATCTTTATCAGTGATCTGGATGAGGGGCTCAAGTGCACCCTCAGTAAGTTTGCAGACGACACCAAGTTGTGTGGGAGTGTCTATCTGCTCAAGAGTAGAAAGGCTCTACAGAGGGATCTGGACAGGCTGGATCGATGGGCCAAGGCCAATTGTATGAGACTCAACAAGGCTAAGTGCCGGGTCCTGCACTTGGGTTACAACAACCCCATGCAACGCTACAGGCTTGGGGAAGAGTGGCTGGAAAGCTGCCTGGCAGAAAAGGACCTGGGGCTGGATATGAGCCAGCAGTGTGCCCAGGTGGCCAAGAAGGCCAGTAGCATCCTGGCTTGTATCAGGCATAGTGTGGCCAGCAGGACTAGGGAAGTGATTGTCCCTTTGTACTTGGCACTGGTGAGGGTGCACCTCGAATAATGTGTTCAGTTTTGGGCCTCTCACTACAAGACAGACATTGAGGTGCTGGAGCATGTCCAAAGAAGAGCAACGAAGCTAGTGAGGGATCTAGAGAATAAGTCTTATGAGGAGTGGCTGAGGGAACTGGGGTTGTTAAGCCTGGAGAAAAGGAGGTTGAGGGGAGACCTTATTGCTCTCTACAACTACCTGAAAGGAGGTTGTATCGAGGTGGGTGTCAGTCTCTTCTCCGAGGTAACAAGTGATAGGACAAGAGAAAACTGTGTCAAGTTGCTTCAGGGGATGTTTAGATTGGATATTAGGAAAAATTTCTTCACTGAAAGGGTTGTCAAGCATTGGAACAGGCTGCCCAGGGAAGTGGTTGAGTCACCATCCCTGGAGGTATTAAAAAGACGTGTAGACATGGCTCTTAGGGACATGGTTTAGTGATGGACTTGATAGTGTTAGGTTTATGGTTGGACTCAATGATCTTAAGGGTCTTTTCCAATGTAAATGATTCTATGATTAGTGTTACTAGCTTATTTTGCTTCTACCACCTTCACTCTTCTAAAAATCTGGATGATATCTATAGGCCACAGGGAAACATTGTTTTCTCAATGCAGTTTTTTCTTTCAGTTCATTAGAAGAATAGTGAGAACTCTGTATTCACAGAATCATAGAATGGTTTGGGTTGGAAGGGACCTTTAAAGATCATCTAGTTCCCACCCCCCTGCAGGGGGAGGGACATCTTCCACTATATCAGGTTGCTCAAAGTCCCATTGAACCTGACCTTGAACACTTCCAGGGATGGGGCATCCTCAACTTCTCTGGGCAACCTGTTCCAGTGTCTCATCACCCTCACCGTAAAGACTTTCTTCCTTATGTCCACTCCAAATCTACCCTCTTTTAGTTTAAAACCATTACCCGCTGTCCTGTTACTACAGGCCCTGGTAAAAAGTCTCCCTCCATCTTTCTTATAAGCCCCCTTTATGTACTGAAAGGAAACAATAACATCTGGAGCCTGATATTTAGTAAAGATCTCACTTTGAAAAGTCAGTATTGATAACATTCATTTTAGTAGCCTGAAGAACAATCTTGCCTTTAATTTTAATAGATTAGCTTAATGTATGACATTATAATTATAAAAAATAAGACAAGATTAAAAGCTTTCTTATGTCTGAGATTTTGCTTCTTTTAGAAGTAAAAACAGGAAATCACTGTATGAATTTAAGAGTTGTAATTAAGAATGTTACAAAACCAACTTAAAAAAATACGGCTCTTGAATGATTATGTACTGTGCAAGTGTAACTGCAAGTGTAAAACAGTTAAGCAATGTTATCAGGTGCGATCACTTTCACAAGCATGCCACCAGACAGAAAAAAGTACTAACAAATTTTTCATGTTTGAACTTGGCAAGACAGCCACCAGCCTCTTTATAGATGTAGCTATACAGTTACTGTACAGGACCAAAGTAACAATATGCACAAAATGTACTAACAATTGTTTGTCTGGTTTCCTGAAACAACAGAAGAATCCTAACTGTCTAAATACTTCACAGAAGTATAAGATTCCTGCTTTCAGGTTTTAATGATTCCTGGTCTAAAGTTGTATTTTTATATGTCCTTATTCTATACAGCAAAAGACTCCACAAAAATAGGTATTTATAGCACTCTCTTTATTTTTCAGCCAGAAATACATTTTCATAGGGTATTTCAATAAATAGTGGTGTTTATTCCTTAGACAAAACTCCCATCTCTTTGGTATCTGACCTCATTCTGTTTTTCAACTAAAGACTACATAGGAAAAGTTTACTTTGGAGATAATTGTTCAATACATTAAATTTACAGAGGTGGACTTAACTCTTTAAAATACACATCAGTTGTAAATATTCTAATAAGCCAGAAACCATTAACCAAACCAGTAAAACATAGTCTACTGGGCTCCTCTTCACTGCCTTCAGTTACAGTTGTGGAGTAAGTGGCAGAATGAAAAGAACTTCATTTTCCACAACACATGCACTGGCTAGTGCTTACTATTCATTCTGAAGGAGAAACAAAAATACCCTGAATTGTACCAGAAACAACTGATCAAATAAGTTATGTTTCAAAACAACGTGATCTTAATTTTAACTTCTAAATAAGTAAACCAAAACAAAGTTGCACACTGCTTCAGTAATAGATTGCACCTAAAAATATCTAAAAACTTTAAATTTTAAACATAAGTTACTAACATGTTTTAAATATATCTAAGAATACAGCTGTCAAAACTGCATTTGATGTCATATTTGGACAAAAAATTCTTAAGCAAGAAATTAAGCCAGTGTATTCAGTCTACTCTGTTGAATAATCCAGAATCGGCTCTTCAGGGCTGATATAGAAATACTTCACTTGCACTCCATCTAAAAATCTGCCTTCCAGATCTTAATAAAAGTGCTCAGTGCTTCAAATAAACTAAATTTCCAAAGCAGTGCTAGAGTTATTTGACATCTTCCATTACTATACTATTTAGAAATCATGAATTAAAATGAAAAACTTTATTGACATACTGATGCAGACATTTTAGTGTATTTACTGGAATCTGAAGTGAATCCTTGTTTATATGTCAAGACAACATAAAAAATAAATCATATTAACAAAAAACCCAAACCCTTCATTCTCAAAAATATTTTTTAATATTCCAATTACTTATTCCAAACTAGTTTTATGAAACAGAGGAGGCAAAACAATTACTTCTATGCAGAAACTAAAAAATAATTTAATAGGTTTAAAGTAGCAAATGAACAAAGGTTTATTTTATGAATGAATTTCCCCCTCACCACCAGTGCAAATCCAGTTTCAAAATGTTTGAATGGGATGGTTTAAAATAACAAGTGGTCCAATTTAGCCAAGCTCACATTCCTTCCCATGATGTAAAAAACCATACATACATTTTATTGTAGAATACAGTAAGAAACAAAAAGATAACTTGAGTAGTTATCCAAGAGCAATTTCTAACATCAAGCCAAAATTAGCAACAACCAAGCAGACCATCAATTTTTCAGTATTAAATTACCATAAATACTAGATAACTGTACAACCCCCCCCAATCCAAAAACCAAAAGCCTTTTCTTTGTTAAAAGGTGTCCAAAGAAATATCCACCAGCTGCAGTCAAATTTGCATTAGAAGCTGCTTGTTCTGGAAAGATTTCTTCCCTCCAAGTATTTGTAACACAATGCACTGTCAAAATTCTATTCAAATAAATTACTTTCTGATAACATTTAGCTGGTACCACCTACAATGTGAACAGTCATATACACAGTATGACAGTGGATTTTTGCAGCAACAGAGAAATAACCAGAAACTGGTTCTAAATTCTAGATTATAGTTCATGTATTATTTCTTGCAAACATACGGTCCCCTCTAAGGGTAAGATGTTGGAGCTGGTATTGTAGCATGTCTGTGTCAGCAGGTTCCTCAATGCTCATTTTGTCTAAATTGAGGTAGTCCAGGGATTTAGAGTGAGCCCTTTTACCTTTTAAAAGGCAAAGAGGCAGGGGACCATGAAGCGTCTTGTAAGGTTCATATGGTAAAGCCTTAATGCATTTATCCCCTGAGCTGGGCATCCGTCTCCTCCTCCTCCCATTTACTGCTGGGATCTCATATGGCTGATAGTACCTACTTCTAGTTTTGTACAAACGGGAAGAACACGCAAGTCCTGAATCAAACTGTTTAGAGTGCAAGTTAGGCCTGGATTCCCCTTTATTATCTTCATTTCCTGTATACTTTTGGGCTAATTTTAGCAGCTCCTCTCCAGTCGTGAAGCCAACCAGGTAGTTAGAATCCATACGAAGGATCTGATAGCCTGAAACTGTCTGTCGCACTGGTGAGCAGGGGGTACTGGAACATCGTGGTTTCTCTGCTTCTGTTTTGCCTGCAGAACTGACCTCTGCAAGAGGTACAGGGAGGGTAGATATGGTAGTTCTCGACTCTCCATTTATGTCCATTTTAAGCACAGTGCTATTCTCCTAAAAATAAAACAGAGATTGATCACAAATAGAGCCTTTAGCCAATAAAGGATCTGAGAGAGGATCTCAGAACTCAGATTTTTTTATCACCCGGAAACCATAACCAGTACTTGTCTATATTCAGTTTTGTCTTACACTCTGTAGTGTCTCATAACAAAACTATCACTGACATCTGCCTTTTAAAATTATTTTGGCCTCCTTTTTAATAACAAATACTATAAATGTACTCTTGATATTCTTAAATATGTTAAAAACATATTCTTAAGTAGTACTGTACAAAACACTGAAGCATCTTTCCACTCTATTTTTTAATCCTTTTAGTCTATTTGATCCTTTATAACCCCTTTCCTTTGAGGCCATCTACATCCATTAGCACATCCACAGTAACATCTCCTGTACTCAGCTGCATACTTTTTCCATTCACAATAATATCAGTAAATATACCTTTAAAAAAAAAAAAGGCATCTAACAGCTACTACCTCAGGCATAACCATGGACTAGACCTGACCTACTGGGTACTGCAATGTTCACCTTCCCTGGCCACCATGTGCCCACTAAGCTGCTCTACCACTCCCCTTCCTCAACAAGGACGGGGGAGAAAAATACAACGAAAAAGCTCCTGGGTCAAGATAAGGACAGAGAGATCATTCAGCAGTTACCGTCACAGGCAAAACGGACTCGACTTGGGGAAATTAATTTAATTTACTGCAAATCAAAATCAGAATAGGATAATGAGAAATAAGAACAAATCTAAAAACTCCTTCTTCCCACCCCTCCCTTCTTCTCAGGCTCAACTTCACTCCTGATTTCTCTACCTCCTCCCCCTGAGTGGCACAGGGGGATGGGGAATGGAGGGTGCGGTCAGTTCATAACATGTTGTCTCTGCTGCTCCTTCCTCCTCACTCTCTTCCCCTGCTCCAGTGTGGAGTCCCACCCATGTGATACAGTCCTTCATGACTTTCTCCAACGTGAGTCCTTTCCACAGGTTGCAATTCTTCAAGAAGTGCTCCAGCATGGGTCCTTTCAACAGGGTGCAGTCCTTCAGGAACAAACTACTCCAGTGTGGGTCCCCCATGGGGCCACAGGGTCCTGCCAGAAAACCTGCTCCTGCATGGGCTCTTCTCCACGGGCCAGTTCCTGTCAGAAGCCCGTTCCGTCGTGGACTCTCCACGGGCTGCAGATTCCTTTAGGGTATATCCACCTGCTCCGGCATGGGGTCCTCCATGTGCTGCAGGGTGGATACCTGTTCCACCATGGACCTCCATGGGTTGCAGGGGGACAACCTGCTTCACCATGGTCTTCACCATGGGCTGCAGGGGAATCTCTGCTCTGATACCTGGAACACCTCCTCCCCCTCCTGTTTCACTGACCTTGGTGTCTGCTGGACTGTTTCATTTTTCTCACTCCTTTCACAGCTGCTACGCAGCATTTTTTACCCTTTCTTTAATATGTTTTCACAGAGGCAGCACCAGCATCACTGATTGGCTCAGCTTTGGCCAGCAGCAGGTCTGTTTTGGAGACAGCTGGAACTGGCTCTGTCCAACATGGGGAGAGCTTCTGGTGTCTTCTCACAGAAGCCACCCCTGCAGCCCCTCCCACTACCAAAACACTGTGGGATTTTTGGTTAATATATTTATAACAAAGTAAACAGTATTCTAGTGTTCAATAAATATACCATAAGATTCTTAGAAGTATCTTAAGAATAACCAATATTCATATTTCTATGGAATTTTTTTTGGTTGTTTTTTTTTTTATTATTATTTTTGGAAACAGAGTACTTTGCCCTGACTTTTCTCCCCTCACAGTTATTCCAAAATCTTCAGTTCAGTGTCTTTACAGATACAACTTTCCACCACGAGCCATTACCATCTTTAACATGGAAAGATAAGGTTGATATCACAGCAATTATATGCAAGTGGATCCCAGAACACTTTGACTTCTCCTTTGAATGTCATCTACGCTATCTCTGTGTAGCTATTTCACAAAATGCAAAGGTCACATCTGTTTCCAATCCAACTTTCCTTCACTGTTAGCCTCACCTTTGCTCCAAACAGTAGCTAGTGACTCTCTAGCAAATAGATTTCAGAAAAAAAAAATCTACAAAGCTTTGTAATGTTTAAAGGCAACAAGACTCAAAGAAGAAAGAAAAGTTAATAAGTGTCCAGCAGAAAAAAAGTTCGTTATAGGAAATTGCAAGACACATTAATGGTTTAGTAACATTTCACAAATGAGACTGCCTTTACAGCGTGCTATTACCACTTTGCAAACTTTTAAAGCTGCTACTTGCTCCCGTCCTGAGGCTTGAGAGGTCACAGACAGAGAAGCAAAGATGTAACAAGCAAGGGAAGGAAAGTACCACCTCCTTTTCAGTACTTTATTCAATCATATGGAATTAGACACCCCTATATAAAATAGGATTAACAAACAAACAAACCCCATCAAGGTTAACCACCATTCAATTGTCTTAAAATAAGAGGGGAAGCTTCGTGCAAATCTCGCAAAAAAAAAAAAAATCTATCCTAATTCAAAATTTAAGCCTACTTTGTTTCTGTTCAGGGATTGTGAAGGAGTGGCTTAAGTAATGCTCCCGCCTCTACTACTCTGCTTAGTCTCAAATCAACCTGCTGCTTCACTCTCTTTCTAATTAAATAGGAGTAAACAAAATTCTCATAGTTTTGCTAAACGGGATTTTATTTGCCAGTCAGTGACAAAAAACTACTATTATGGAGACATTATTACTAAAGTTTCTTTAGTCTTAAATGTCCTTTTCCAGTTCTCCTCATAATTGTGGTCTACTTAGGATTCTTCACTACCAGTTTTGTACAGCACTGATTTTACAGATACGTAGATACACTTCATCCAGCACATTTTAAAACACTTTGTATTAAAAAACAGAGATAACACAGTGTCATGGTTTTAGCTGGGATAGTTAATTTTCTTCACTGTAGCTGGTATAGTGCTGTGTTTTAGACTTAGTATGAAAATAATGTGATAACACACTGATGTTTTAGTTGTTGCTAGGTAGTGCTTACACTAGTCAAGGACTTTTCCAGCTTCCCATGCTCTGCCAGGTGCACAAGAAGCCGGGAGGGGAGGGGGCACAGCCAAGAGAGCTGATCCAAACTGGCCAAAGGGATATTCCATATCATGTGACGTCATGCCCAGTATATGAACTGGGGGGAGTTGGCCGGGGGAGGCAGCGATCGCGGCTCGGGGATCAGCAGTGTCGGTCAGCGGGTGGTGAGTGGTTGCAGCACTTGTTGTTTGTTTTGGTTGTTTTTTTTTTCCTTTTTCCCTTCTTCCAAGGTTTCATATCTCACTCGCTCATTATTTTCCTTTGCATTATTACTACCATTATTATCGCTCTTTTATTTTAATTATTAAACTGTTCTTATCTCAACCCATGAGTTTTCTTCCTTTGGCCCTTCCGATTCTCTCCCCCATCCCACAGGGGTGGGGGGAGTGAGCGAGCGGCTCTGTGTGGTGCTTGGTTGCTGACTGGGGCTAAACCACAACAGTCCTTTTTTGGCACCCAATGTGGGGCTCAAAGGGTTTGAGATTAAAACAGTTGCTGGGCACAGCATTGATTCATCTGCTCTCGATATTAGTTAGTCAGACCTACACCATGCTGATTTTGAACTACATGTTAAAGATTGGCATTGGGTTCTGTAGTTTGCTGTGCTCTGCAGTGGTTAGAGATGTTTTGCCTGGGAGATTTGTTATTAAAACACCGGCCTTGAGCTTTATCGATTATTTGGGTCTTGCATGGAAGTCATTACTGTCCTTCGGGTACCACCTCATGGAGACAATTAGCAATTATACTTCCTCCTCTGAGAGGCTTTTTATGGAGGAAATACAGAATGGTACCCTAGCTACCGTCTTCCGTAATGTCTCCTCCTTCATTACAACAACTTTTTAGCATCTTGAACATCCTTGGGTAGTTAAGATATATATGTTGGTATTTCTTTGTCAGATTGTTTCAGTTTTGTCTGAGGTTAATTATCAATTCAAGAATATCATCCAGAGATCTGCCCCAAGGCTTGATAGCTATGAGTGGCAGGGTATGTGGGATAGCATGGGCAAATGCCTAAGACGGTGGGCACCTCCAGTGTTTTGGGACTTCACCCCTGAACAAGTGCAGAATCCTGAAAAACTAGTAGAATATTTGGAGGAAGAATGTTGTCACCCTGGCAACTCCAGAGAGACACAGACCTTTGTAACGTGCTGGGGTCTGGCCCATGCTTACTGAGCCCTGTTCAACAGTATTCAGTACCCACAAAGGGAAGAGAAGGCCTCTGGATCTCAGAAGAGAAAGAAAAAGAAGGTGACAGGCACTGCGGCCACTCCAAATCCAACGACAGGCACTGTGGCCACTCACACCCCAGCGACTGGCGCCGCGGCCTGGGATATTTGTTATTAAAACACTGGCCTTGAGCTTTATGGGTTATTTGGGTCTTGCATGGAAGCTGTTACTGTCCTTCGGGTACAAATCACTGAAATGTGTTGGGGCCTGGCCCATGCCTACCGAGCTCTGTTCAACAGTATTCAGTACCCCCAAGGGAAAACGACAAGCACTGTGGCCCCTCAAACCCCCACAACAGGTGCTGCGGCTACTCCAAGCCCGACGACAGGCACTGTGACCACTCAAACACCCACAACAGACACTGCAGCTGAATCAGAGAATCAACCCGTGCCAGTATCAGTTGCCCCTATGCAAAAGAAGAAATCTTGGAAGACAAAGTCAACTCGTATAGAAAGAGATGTTGGAGAAGTAGGGCCATCACAAGGAAAGGAGGAGGTGGAGGAACAACTCGTCCAGGAGACGGAAACTACCCGATCCCTATCCTTGAGTGACTTGCGAGATGTGCGAAAAGATTTCGGCCGTCTTGTAGGTGAGCATGTTGTCACTTGGCTACTCCGATGCTGGGATAACGGGGCCAGTAGCCTGGAACTAGAGGGGAAGGAAGCCAAACAACTGGGATCCCTTTCTAGGGACGGGGGCATTGACAAAGCGATTCGAAAAGGGGCACAAGCCCTCAGCCTCTGGAGATGATTCCTATCCGGAGTGAAAGAAAGGTATCCCTTCAAGGAAGATGTTCTATATCGCCCAGCAAAATGGACCACCATGGAGAGAGGTATCCAGTACCTGAGGGAATTAGCCATGCTTGAGGTGATTTATGGTGACCTGGATAGTGAACAGTCATCCAAAGATCCAGATGAAGCCCAGTGCACACGACCCATGTGGCGGAAGTTTGTACGGAGCGAACCATCATCCCATGTAAACTCACTGGCAGTAATGTCCTGGAAAGATGAAGAGGCACCAACGGTGGGCGATGTGATTGATAAACACCGGGATTAAGAAGCACATGTCTCTTCCTCCCTCATCTCAGCTGTGGAGGAACTGTCCCGGAAGGTTCAGCAAATCAACGAAAATATGTCCTACTCCCTACCTGTATGGACCAGTGTATCAGCCATTAGGAGAAAGCGTCCCTCTGCTCAAGAGAGAGGATACACACCACGGGCCACCCAATGGTTTTACCTGCGTGACCACGGAGAGGACATGAGGAAGTGGGATGGAAAATCTACCTCAACCCTAGAGGCACGGGTACGTGAGTTGCAAGGAAAAACAGTCACTCGGGGGGTTCTTCCAGGAAAAATGCTGCTCCAGTTTCCAGTAAGCAGTTCCCCAGACAGAGGAGTAGAAGCGCTGATTTTATTTTTGATCTTAATAGAGGGACTTCTGATTCCCATTCACAAGAAATGAGTAGCAAGGGGTGGGAGGAAGGTGGTGTTTTTAGATTTGTTCTTATTTCTCATTATCCTGCTCTCTGATTAATTGGCAATAAATGAAATTAATCTTTCCCAAGTCAAGTCTGTTTTGCCCGTGATGGTAATTGGTAAGTAATCTCCCTGTCCTTATCTCGACCCATGAGCTGTTTCATCTTATTTTCTCAGCTGTCTTGCTGAGGAGGGGGAGTGAGAGAGTGGCTTGATGGGCTCCTGGTAGCCAGCCAAGGTTAACCCACCACAGGCACCAAAAGGGGGTGGGGTGGGTGGGGCACGAACAAATTGGAATATGCCCAAGGGCTATGAACCCCTTCTAGGAATCACACCAAGGGGCCCCCTGGGAAAACCCTGTCACATGCAGAGAAGAGACCAATCCTGTGAGCTGAACTGAGAAGCTCCCGTATCTGGGCCCAGCCCAACAGGATGACCGTACAGTGTTACTTGGGTAAAATTTGGGCTTTGCACAGTCCTGCAAGGCACAGGCAATGCTGGCTGCAAAAATGGAGAACCAGAACAAAATGCCAACTTCAGAAGAACACGTGTGTGAGGAAAATAAGGAAAAGACCCTAAGGCATTCCTGGAAAAGGCCATGCAAACCAGAAGAACTGGCCAACGGGCCTGTGAATCACAAACTGGATTTTGACTTTTCACACAGAGACCTTTGTCCATGGTTGTGAGGGATTTTACAGCTACTAACCTGTAAGACCATTATGGGGTGCAGGCTGGTGCTATACGTTGTTACATTGTTAGGAAAAACTGATTCTCTAAGTATTATACCAGTTAGTGTTTATAGTATGAAATTGTATTAACTTTCTTAAGTTATATATAGTTTACATATATATATATATAGTTTACATTTTATACTGAATAGCCACACTTAAGCAAGCAAACTGAAGGACCCTAGCTCATCACAAGGAGGAGGAGGACAGCCCCGCCCTAGAGATAAGAACTTTGCTTCTTGGAATATTAAAGCTGTCCACAACAGATGAAAGATACTCCAGGACAACCAAGATAATAGCCCCTCTAACACCTCTGTGAAACCCTCCCATTGTCTGGCATCCTAGATAAGTAACTATAGCAAGACCAACTTAGGAAAGTCTAGATCAGTAGAGAAGCATGTGGATGATGACATCATAGAAATATAGTTGCTTTGCGAAGTTTTACTATGATTAGTAAAAAGCAGTGTGTGTGTGTGTGTGTGTGTTAAGTAGTGATTAGTCAATTTGTGTTGTACCTGAATGCTTGAAAGGTATAAGAACCATGTGGGGTGCCCACATTTGGATTGGACACCTCATGTGCATGAATAAAAGAATTACTCTCATAATTCTATACTTTGCATCCTAGTCTCTCTCCTCAGTCGGGAAAAAGGGTTGGGGGATTTTTAAGCCAAATGACAGTCTTAGATATCTGAAGACCTGTTTCCTCCTTTTACGTGATGAACATTATTATGGTGTTAAGGATGTCAGGAATGTATTTAGGGCAAGAAACTTTCGTGAGCTTTGTCATACATTCTATAACCGTGGCCACAGCTGTAAATGTTATTGCCAGCTCTGCTTGTCTCACAACTATGCAGTTAACTTGGGGACAAGAATAAGGTGCCCCAGCTGCAGGCTGTTGTGCAGGTCTGGGAAATGTTTATAGAGGCACAAAGCCCTGGCTACTAAAAAACAAATTGATTGATTGGCTATGATTTTCTGTTAAAAGTGTAAGACCTATGTAGAAAAATAGCATGAATGTAAAGGCTGGAAGTGCGGAATGCACTATGAAGAGATCTGTAACATAAACCAGTACCAGTGTTTCATGCCCGTGATCAAAACTCCAGAAGCAGGGCAGGGCTATATTATCTATGACATGGAATGTATGCAGGAAACCAGAACACATGTCCTGAACTACATTTTTGCCATGGAATTACACCGGATGCACCTTGGGATGAAGAAGAAGGGTCAGAAAGGAAAACTGAAGGAGAATAAGAGTTTAAAGGGGACACATACCTGACTTGCAAGAAGAACTGAGTTACTATTGCCAACAAGATGTAAAGTATCTGACGGAGGCCTGCAGATCATACAGCAATGAGATTATGGTAAATACCCATTGCACATTCTATGAGAAAGAGGACAATGAAAAAGTGAAGGTTTATCGCCGTATAGATCCATTTCAGTATACGACGCTGGCCTCTACTTGCATGTCCACATACTGGTTTATGTTCCTTAAACGTAACACGGTTGCACTCCTCCCTCCGGATGGCTAGCATTGGAGGAAAAAGAGATATTCATCCCCCTCTATTCAATGGCTTAAGTATGCAACTGAAAAGGAAAATATTCAAATCTGTCATGCCTAACAAGGTGGTGAATATCAAGTAGGATCCTACTTATTGGGTGGCTATGCAGTCATTGATGGGGTGCCGACAGCTTTTGAATTTAATGGGTGCTTTTTCCATGGCTCTATCAAATGCTGCCACGAAAATTACTGGAATCCTCTGGCGGGGGCCACCTTCAGATATTGCACAACACAACAAAAAATGGACTACCTAAAGGGAGCAGATTTTAACATCAGATCTATATGGGAGCAGGAGTTGGTTGCTATGACAAAATCAGATGAGGAGCTTACAGAGTTCTTAGCCAGGACCAAACTGTGTCAAAGGCAAGATGCTAACTGCAATATGACTTGCTTAGAAGAATGAACACTACCTGAGACTATGAGCTTTTACCTCAGGGTCGATGTGACCTGAAGACCCAACCTAAGCCAGCTCCTATCGACTGAGAACACCCCATACAGACAATAAAACAATAGAAGATTTACCTTTCAAAAAAACCAGGCATATAACCATGGCCAGAACCGCAATCAACCAGAATCCAGGATAAACCCCCACACACCTGCACAGGACATCGGTTTAGAACAATGAAGATGAACACACCACTGACCATATGTCCACACCACCTGCACAGGACAAGCACATACTGATCCTGCATGGGACAAGTACATACCAATTACATGAGCAATAGTAACGGATTAGCCCACCCCTTAACATGAGTAATTTGATTGGTCTACACAACTGTATTGTAACATATATAAACCCTGCTTTCCTCTGTATTGGGGTCCTCCATGCATTAGGCTGGGGCACTGCTATGTGCATAACTAAAATAAGAGAATAAATTCCCTTGGTAATTTTATGCTAAGTGTCCTTGTCTCCCTCCTCAGCTGGTGAAGAACTGACTTTTATAACTGCCCACACCATGCAGAGATGTGCTTTTTGGCAGCAGGACAAATCTAATTTGTCTGTATTACGAAGAAGCCCCCGATGAAAAGATACATTACGATGATTTCACTAGTCTCTATCCCTTCATCAGCAAAATACAACAATACCCTCTGGGGTACCCCAAAGTTATTTTTGAGAATTTTGACAACTTGACAGCCTACTTCGGGATGGTCAAAGTAAAGGCGTGCCCGCCTTGTAGGCTCTTTTTCCCTGTGCTTCCCGTGAGGGTAAATGGGAAGCTATTTGTTTCCCGTGCCACACTTGTGCTGAAACTTGCCAGGCCCTCTGCACCCACAGTGATGAAGAAAAAGCCCTTGTGGGTACCTGGTGTTCCCCAGAACTGAACAAGGCTCTGGAGAAGGGCTACAGGGTTTGTGAAATCTATGAGGTTTGGCATTTTGAAAAGAGGGTCAGCAGCCTTTTCTCAGATTATATAAAACTCCACTTCCACCAGAAGCAGGAACCTTCAGGCTGCTCAGCTTGGTGCACAGATAATGATGATATGTTGAAGATTACAGGCAGAAAGAAGGTGTCATTTTGTGGTGTGAACATATTAAGAAAAACCCTGCCCAAATGCCAAGTTGCAAAGCTGTTATTCTCTGTGGAGAAAATTTGGACAAAGATCCAACCTACCCAACACTACCATAGTATGAGAACCAGATGAGATGTATGGTTACCTATTTTCTCTGGCTAATGATGTGTCTTCTTGTAATTTTATTGACAAGGATGGGGCCATTGTCTTGTGGAAGAATGCCAAAGGACACGTGACCCTGGAGCATAGCACTAACATTTTTATAGCTTGCTTCACCACAGCATATGTGCATTTAGAGCTTCACAATTTCTTAGATGCCCTGCAAGACAATTGCCTTTATCATGACACACTCTATGATATTCATGAGTCGTTGTTGTGGTTTAGCCCCGGTCAGCAACTAAGCACCACACAGCCGCTCGCTCACTCCCCCCACCCCAGTGGGATGGGGGAGAGAATCAGAAGGGCCAAAGTAAGAAAACTCGTGAGTTAACAGTTTAATAATTAAAATAAAACAGCAATAATAATAATAATAATATAATGAAAAGGAAAGTAATGAGCGAGAGAGAGATGAAACCTTGGAAGAAGGGAAAGACAAAAAAAAAACCAAAAAAACCCCAAACAACAAGTGCTGCAACCGCTCACCACCCGCTGACCGACGCTGCTGGTCCCCGAGCCGCGATCACTGCTTCCCCCAGCCAACTCCCCCCAGTTCATATACTGGGCATGACGTCACATGATATGGAATATCCCTTTGGCCAGTTTGGATCAGCTCTCTTGGCTGTGCCCCCTCCCCTCCTGGCTTCTTGTGCACCTGGCAGAGCGTGGGAAGCTGGAAAAGTCCTTGACTAGTGTAAGCACTACCTAGCAACAACTAAAACATCAGTGTGTTATCACATTATTTTCATACTAAGTCTAAAACACAGCACTATACCAGCTGCAGTGAAGAAAATTAACTATCCCAGCTAAAACCATGACAGTCGTCCATGGGATTGAAACCCACCCTCTCAGGGGCTATTTAGGCAAGCTGATCAGCAAGTTGCTGCCAGATGAGAATGTTACTGAGTTTGTGTCATCAGGCCCCAAATCCTACAGCTACATGCAGTTTGAAGGAAAGTGTTGTTTAAAGGTTAAAGGCATCATTGTAAATGCAGCAAACAGAGAGAAGATCAATTTTGAGGCCCTGAGGGATCTCATGCTAGATTACGACATAAATCCAGACAGTGATGACCCTAAAAAGAGCATGATAGAGTAGTGTTCTATCGTCAGGAACAAACAGAAGTGGACAACAGAAACCAGGCACCCCCAGAACATGCACAAGGTGGTCTACAACAAGAGTACTAACTAAAAATTTTAAAAGCCTCCCCTATGATTTTTGTTCATGGACATGCACCGGAAGCACCCCTTTTCTGCTATTCTAGCAGGGCCTAGCAACTATGCAAAAAGTTATTTTGTAAAAAGTATTTTGGAGAATGTCAACTGCTTGCTTTCTGTTATGCCTGAGAATACTGTGTGGCGTTACAGATGTTGGCAACCATTGTATCAGGAACCACTCTATAAATATCCTTTTATCTAATTTGTGGAGGACTTACCTGAAAGCCTTACTGATAGCCATTTATTTCTCCCTAATGAAGTAAATATGGTTGTGATAAATGATTTGATGAACTACTTGTGTGAGCAACAAAATTCAGAAAGCTTTTACTAACTATGTGCATCACAGGAACCTTAGCATCCTGTACAGTGTCCAGAATTTTTTTGCCAGGGTAAAAAGAGCTGTGCCATCACCCTCAACACAAAATATATGATGTTATTTAAGAACCCCCAAGATAATCTCTAGGTTGTGTCCCTAGCCAGGCAGATCTATCCTGGCAAGGCCTGGTTCTTTTTAGAAGCGTTTGAAAATGCTATGAAGGCACCTGTGGTGGGTGGACCCCAGCTGGAGGGTAAGACCCTACCCAGTTGCTCGCTCACTCCCTGCCACAGCAGGATGGGGAAGAGAATCCAAACAGAAAAAGCAAGAAAAAAAAAAAACTGATGACCTGATAAAGGTCATTTCTGAAATTGCGCTGAATACCTTGAAGGGGAACATTCCATTAACACCCCACCAGATAACCGTTCTGAAACAGGGGCACAAATTCATTAAAAGCCTGAGTAGTAAGAAAAGTTGTATGGAGATGAGCTAGGGGCTACTGAGGTAACAGGAGCCAAGAGGGGAACACCGGTGAAACACCTCAAAGGAATTAAGGGGTGTTCCTCTAAGAAGGTGACATGGATGACAGCCCAGCTGAAGTGCCTCTACACAAAAGCACGCAGCATGGGCAATAAACAGGAGGAGCTGGAAGCCATTGTGCAGCTGGAAAACTGTGATATAGTTGCCATCACATAAACATGGTGGGATGACTCGCACAACTGGGGTGCTGCAATGGATGGCTACAAACTCTTCAGAAGGGATAGGCAAGGCAGGAGAAGCGGTGGGGTAGCTCTGTATGTTAGGGAGTGTTTTGATTGTCTAGAGCTTAATGATGGTGACGATAGGGTTGAGTATGGGTAAGAATCAGGGGGAAGGCCAACAAGACAGATATCATGATGGGAGTCTGTTATAGACCACCCACCCTACCAAGATGAAGAGGCAGATGAATTATACTACAAGAAGCTGGGAGAAGCCTCACGATTGCTAGCCCTTGTTCTCGTGGGGGACTTCAACTTACCAGATGTCTGCTGGAAATACAACACAGCGGAGAGGAAACAGTCTAGGAGGTTCCTGGAGTGTGTGGAAGATAACTTCCTGACACAGCTGGTGAGTGAGCCAACTAGGGAAGGTGCCCTGCTGGACCTGTTGTTTGCAAACAGAGAAGGACTCATGGGTGATGTGATGGTTGGAGGCCATCTTGGGCATAGCAATCATGAAATGATAGAGTTTTTGATTCTCGGAAGAGTAAGGAGGTGGGTCAGCAGAACTGCTGCTTTGGAATTCCGGAGGGCAGACTTTGGCCTGTTTAGGAGACTGAACAACAGAGTCCCCTGGGAGGAGGCCCTGAAGGGCAAAGGAGCCCAGGAAGGCTGGACATTCTTCAAGGAGGAAGTCTTAAAGGCACAAGAGCAGGCTGTCCCCATGTGCGGAAATAAAAGCCAGCAGGGAAGAAGACCAGCCTGGCTGAACAGAGCGCTTTGGCTGGAACTCAGAAAAAAAAATAGAAGAGCTAATGACCTTTGGAAGAAGGGGCAAGCAATTCAGGAGGACTGCAAAGCTGTAGCGAGGTTATGCAGGGAGAAAATTAGAAGAACCAAAGCCCAGCTAGAGCTTAATCTGGCTGCTGCCGTAAAAGACAATAAAAAACATTTCGATAAATACATTAGCAGCAAAAGGAGTGCTGAAGAGAATCTCCAGCCTTTATTAGATGTGGGAGAAAACATAGTGCCAAAGGATGAGGAAAAGGCTGAGGTATTTAATGCCTTCTTTGCCTCAGTCTTTAATAGTCAGACCAGTTGTTCTCAGGGTACCCAGCTCCGTGAGCTGGAAGACAGGGACAGGGAGGAGAATGGAGCCCCCATAATCCAAGGGGAAATGGTTAGCAAGCTGCTACACCACCTAAGACACACACAAGTCTATGGGGCCGGATGAGATCCACCCAAGAGTACTGAAGGAACTGGCAGAAGTGCTCACCAAGCCACTTTCCATCATTTATCAGCAGTCCTGGCTAACCGGGGAGGTCCCAGTTGACTGGAAGTCAGCAAATGTGATGCCCATGTACAAGAAGGGCCAGAAGGAGGATCCGGGGAACTACAAGCCTCTCAGCCTGAACCTCGGTGCCAGGGAAGGTTATGGAGCATGGCACGTACAGGACAACCAAGTGATCAGGCCCAGTCAGCATGGGTTTATGAAAGGCAGGTCCTGCTTGACTAACCTGATCTCCTTCTATGACAGGGTGACCCACTTAGTGGATGAGGGAAAGGCTGTGGATGTTGTATACCTGGACTTCAGTAAAGCCTTTGACACCGTTTCCTACAGCATTCTCCTGGAAAAGCTGGCAGCTCATGGCTTGGACAGGTGTACTCTTTGCTGGGTAAAAAACTGGCTGGATGTCCGGGCCCAGAGACTTGTAGTGAATGGAGTTAAATCTAGTTGGCGGCTGGTCACAAGCGGTGTTGCCCAGGGCCCAGTACTGGGGCCAATTTTGTTTAATATCTTTATCAGTGATCTGGATGAGGGGCTCAAGTGCACCCTCAGTAAGTTTGCAGACGACACCAAGTTGTGTGGGAGTGTCTATCTGCTCAAGAGTAGAAAGGCTCTACAGAGGGATCTGGACAGGCTGGATCGGTGGGCTGAGGTCAATTGTATGAGACTCAACAAGGCTAAGTGCCGGGTCCTGCACTTGGGTCACAACAACCCCATGCAATGCTACAGGCTTGGGGAAGAGTGGCTGGAAAGCTGCCCGGATGAAAATGACATGGGGGTGTTGGTTGATAGCCGGCTGAATATGAGCCAGCAGTGTACCCAGGTGGCCAAGAAGGCCAATAGCATCCTGGCTTGTATCAGAAATCGTGTGGCCAGCAGGACTAAGGAAGTGATCATGCCCCTGTACTCGACGCTGGTGAGGCCGCACCTTGAATATTGAGTTCAGTTTTGGGCCCCTCAGTACAAGAAGGACACTGAGGTGCTGGAGCGTGTCCAGAGAAGGGCAACGAAGCTGGTGAAGGTTCTGGAGAACAAGTCTTATGAGGAGTGGCTGAGGGAACTGGGGCTGTTTAGCCTGGAGAAAAGGAGGCTGAGGGGACACCTTATTGCTCTCTACAAGTGAAAGGAGGTGAGGGTCAGTCTCTTCTCCCAGGTAATGAGTGATAGGATGAGAGGCCTCAAGTTGCGCCAGGGGAGGTTTAGATTGGATATTAGGAAATATTACTTCACTGAAAGGGTTGTCAGGGATTGGAACAGGCTGCCCAGGGAAGTGGTTGAGTCACCATCCCTGGAGGTATTTAAAAGATGTGTAGACGTGGCACTTAAGGACATGGTTTAGTGGTGAACTGGCAGTGTTAGGTTTATCGTTGGATTCAATGATCTTAAGGGTCTTTTTCAACCTATACGATTCTGTGTATTCTGTGATGTTGCAACAAAAAGTCTGAGGTCAATCAAAA
>WEKW01009467.1:0-29025 GCA_013389905.1 Sula dactylatra
AGAGTTATTTTCAAAAGCAGTAAGGGAGTATTCAAGCCACTGCATACAATATGGTAAAAATACACCTGGAACCCAGCATACAGTTCCCATATCCTGCATATTTACAGGCTTAAAGAGCGTCAGTCTGAGATGGGAAGGAGGATGTTTCAGCAGCTTCTTGAAGACAGAAATCTTGTAAGTACCTAGATTTTATGCCCTAGCAATTTGAATAATGAACAACTGCTCCCTTTTGCCAGCAACAGCAAAATGATTTCATGACTCAGAGTCCCTTCCTGTCTTATGCAGGTTTCTTATGGCTCAAAAATGTAAACGTCATCTTCACTCTTTACCCCCNTTTACCCCCTTTCCTCAGCTTTCATCATCCATAAAAACAAGCCTCTCAACAAAGCAATGCTTCACAGCGAGGGAGAGGCAATCACTGATAATCACGGTGTAGTTGCTCTACCTCCCCACAGCCACTCACGAGAGAAAAAAGTTCTGAAACTGGCACATACTCAGAACTGCCAAAAATCTTTCTGACTTTCCATCTCTTGATGAGTTAAAAGATTTTGTACAGTCTTAAACAAGAAAATTATCACATCCAGTCTGAATTAGTCACATACATTAAAAATTAGCAGACCATTCTTGTACTCTAAACAAGGGCATACAAGTAACAAATAAAAATTAAAATAACACATTTTACCTATCTTAAATTATATACTGCTGATGAATGCCCTACTAAGGCTGACTGATTCACGTGTAAAACAGCAAGAACCTTTTGCAGTCTATTAATTTTTCCATATGGTGTGCTTAGCAGTTTGCCTTACACAGCCTGCTCCTCAAAACTTCTAAAAATGGCATTGTTTTCCTACCCCAATGTTATGACAGAGAAACTCTGTTGATCCAAATGTCAACTAATCGAAAAAGAACTAAAGACAAGAAGTGAGCATTTTGAACAAATACCTCAGTTTAAGATGCAAGTTTCTTCCCAGTTTTAGATCTTAACTGCTTTTGGAAATAACACAGCCAGCAACCAAAAACTAATTTATTTTAAGATTAATATTTTAGAAGTGTCATTACTTGAAGTCATAAAACTATAGTACAGAAAAGTATAAGATACTGGGTAATATCACTGCATACTCAAATACGGGGAAAGAAAGTTTTGTAACCATACCATTTCAAAAATTATTTCTCTTTAAGGCTTTGGTTCTTGCTTTATGCAAAGAGATTTTCAAACAAATTAATGGGCTTCTACAAAAATATGCTTTCTGACAGGCTAGGACTGCTATTGCTGTATTGAATCACCTCCCTGTTATGTTGATACTATCTTATTCTGCATTTTCCTGGTAACACATAGAAAAGGAGAAGAAATAGCAACCTTTGTGTTTTCTAGACTTGCTTGTCATAGCGTTGAGCTTCCTGCTAATGAAGATCAGAAGAAACCCTGCCATGTTACTCTTGTCAAGTATAGAAGCATTACGATTTAAAAAAAAAAAAAAGCCACTCAAATTATACCAATAATGCTTAAACTGGGGTTTTTTGTGTTTACTACAACCCAAAGTGCAAAGTGTCTTCAAAAGGGACACAACAATATTTTATGAATGGTATCTTGTTTGTAAGATCATAATACACACACAATTGGTCAAGAATTCTTAGAGACAAGTCAACATCAAAGATTACCAGACAATCACCCAACATTTCAAGTATTTCAGCTACACACTAATTGGAATGTTTTTTCATGTAAAGATTTGGCTATGTTTACTTTTGAGTATCTGACTGGCATTTCAGAATTTCAGCTCTTTTCGAATTCAAATGTCTTTAAGCTTTATTCCTGCAACAAAAGTACACAGGAAAAAAGTTATCTTTGCAAATCTACACACTATTTCTTTGCATCATCAGTGTATTATAAAGCATTGAAAATAGACGGGAGTAGCATTACCTTCATGTTTTTCTAGTGCTTGTACAACATTAGGCAGTTGATTAATAGCCTGATACATCCGGTAACAGTCCTGTAAGTTTGCTGCTTGTCTCTGAAATTTCTTTGCCAGACGGTTAAGATCTGGGAAGCGACGTAAGAGATCTTCTTGAAGGCACTGACGTAGTTCTGGATCCACCACAAAAGCTTCAACCAAATTCAACCTAAATAAGAAGTCCATAACAATGATTAGCATGGCATGGACTATAATTCTTTTATGCCACTAATTAGAATGAAAACATTTATCTGGCAGTTTCTATCTGTCCTTTCTCTATGGCTGTATCCATTGGCCAGCTTTCCTAATAAAAGAACAAACGAAACTATGACAATGCATGAGCTGAGAAAGCAAGGATATTTAGCCTATGTCATGCTTCTGTAGTTCTTAACAGTTGGGGTATCTAATCTAACGGCACTAGAGTGAACCTATTTCAAGCACAAATGCCAACATCTGTTCTACAAGTATGCCAAAGCTCAGAATCTACTTTGAGATTAATCCTTTCCCTGTACCATAAAAAAAGTCATCCAGCAATCTATGAAAGGACAGAGATTAAATAGGAAAAACCCACACTGTAGGAAAAAAACCACTCTTGGCAGAGTTTAGCTGCCTTCGGTCAAGGCCAGCATTGACACCGTGCAGCTGTGCAACTCTGGATCACAGAATTACAATCCTTGAGGTTGGAAGGCACCTCTGGACATTGACTACTCCAACCCCTTTGCTCAAAGTAGGGTCATCTACAGCCAGCTGCCCAGGACTGTGTCCAGTCACATACTGGGTATCTCCAAGGATGGCCACAGCATCAACCCCTTGGATACACCACTAGTGACTGGCCTCCAGGCTGGTCTTCATCCCCCTGATCGCAATCCTTTCAGCCTGGCAGTTCAGCTACTTTTCAGTCCACCACGCTGCCTACTTATCTAGTCCATACTTCATCAGATGTAATGGAAGATAGTAACAAAAGCCTGCTGAAGTCAAGATAAACAATATTAACTGTTCCCCCTTTATCCAACAACCTAGGCAAGTTGTTGCAGAAGGCTATCAGGTTGGTCAGGCTTGATTTTCCCTTAGTAAATCCATGCCAACTACTTCTAATCTCCATTCTGCCCTTAGTACATTTAGCAATGCTTTGCAGGCTTTTTTGTTCAGTCACCCTCCCAAGGATGAAGATGAGGCTGACCAACCTGTAATTCCCTGGATAGTCCTTTTTGCCCTTCCTGACAACTGGAGGAAAGCAAATGTCATTCCTATCTTCAGAAGCCTCTTCCAACCATCATGACCTCTCTGAGAAAATCAAGACTGGTCCCACAATGACTTTGGTCAGCTACCTCAGCACTTGTGAGTGTATTCCTTGGGTCCCATGGACTTGCATGTGTCCAATTTGTTTCAATGTTTGCTAACCTGATCCTCCTCTAATGAGATTGTGTCTTCTTTGCTCCAGACTGCCATTGGTTTCAGGTGCTCGGGAGCCCTGAAGGCAAATCTTACCAGTAAAGACCATTGTGAAGAGCTGTGTAAGAAAGGTCTGAGAAGCCTTGTCTGGGGCCTCCTCACCTTCACTCAGGAGCTGCATTGAAACTAAGGCACTTGTCCTTGGTTCTCACCTGAGCTATGCTGCAGCCATGCCTGTGCCTCCACTGATCCTGACTGTCACCCACTGACTTGACTTCCTTGCTTCACCTCAGATCATCACTATAGACTTCCCTGGAGACCCAGGCTGTGACTGAACCTGGTTACTGTCACCTGATATACCCTGTTTGCCTCACACAGGTATTGGAGGACTGCGTCCTTATCAATGAGGGTACTGCCTCCACCTGCCTTGCGGTCACCATCTACTCCCAGCTTGCCTTCCCTTCAGCCTGCCCTTGCTGCTGCTCCCTGACATTTTGGTTTGTTTTGGTTTTTAAAATAGTTTAATAAATATTCTTTAAGTGCTGAAAGCAAGCACAAATGAGAAGTGACATAACATTAAATTATATTTTCCCCACTAGAATGTAAGAGAACTTTCATACATTTCTTGCTTTCTTTTTTGCACCAGTCATCTTTACATATTTTGCATTACTTTGCATTTGCAGTGAAACAGAGAAAGTCAGACATTGTTCATTTTGGAATGCCAGAGTGTTCAGCGTTCTTCGGTCACACTTCAGGAATACAAAGGAAGAACTCTGCCCCCTTCAGAGACCTCCACACATGATATACTGTGTTGATTTCTGGTCAACATCTTGGCTTCAGCAGAGAAGTTAATTTCATTTAGAGACATGCAAACAGAGAAAAAGGACAGCTTTCACCACATTGTTACTACTGTTTTGCTTACTGGCAGAAAAACATCAGTGTCAGCAACAGGGACATTTGCATTTGCAAATTGCATTGGGAATGACAATTTTTTTTGTCGTTTTGAAAGCAGTGATCTCTGCATTACACCATGCAGTGTTCTGCTGGGAGAACTAGGCACTTGAAATAGTACAGAGAGGTTAACATGGTACACTGCCTCAGCTAATTAGTAAAGACAGTCACTCAAGAAACAAAGGCTTTGTCTGAAGTAACGCAGGGAGACAGAGACCCCCGGTCAGGCAGAGGTACACTTCTGTGTATACAAGAATTCAAGATGAACGTCCTTCTGCTGCAGAAAGTGTCCTACCCATGCCACTCAGCAAACCTTCTGCATTATACCAAACAAAATCAATGAAAAAGACAAGACAAAACTCCTTCTTCTACATCGACCCATTCAACTATTGCCTTAATAAATAAGTTTAAAGATTGACACTGCTGCCCCATAATGGTGCTTTATTTCCAAAAAGGATAGGAAACATGGGGAATCTCTGAAAGATACATTAAAGTTTCAGCATGTATACAGAGCTTGTGAGAAGTAGATGGGAATACACTTAAGATACCTACTGCAAGAACACAGAACAAAATTTGTATAAACAACATCATAATAGCCAAATAATTTCCAATTCTGATCCCTGTTGGTGTTTCTGAGCACAATTTCTAGCTTTCAGGCTTCTGACAAATGCTTTGAAGGAATAACAAGAATTACATGATTCTGTAGATATATTGCCACAGCAGGTACATTGCTATCTTTTTTAAAAATCCCCACAATTTACCTAGCAGACCTGACTTAAGACTCACATCACAAACTTTTCTCAGAAGCACCAGCAGCAACTGGTGACCAAACATACTTTGTAAAGACCAGGTTTTTTTAATATTAAAAAAACCCCACAACAAAACCCAAAACAACCCAAAGGCACCTGATATAACTGCTTAACAGCCTAAATATAAGCCTACTAACCAAATGTCTGCCTACTTTCCCAAGGGAATTACAGAAGGAATAATCCCCACCTGCTAATCTTGCCCTCCAAGTGCCTTCAGCCCTGTCAGAGCTTACCGAAACTAGGGGCAGTATCTGCCAACTTGTTCCTCTTCATAAGAGCCCAGTAACTTAGTCATTTTTAGTCCTGTAATCTGGAAACAATTCCTTTGGCAAAAACAAGACAGGATTCTTTGAAAACTTAAAATAAAGCATACCCATATGTTCTTACTGTTACTCTGCTTAGTCTTTAGCAGTTATGGTTGCAGCAAACACAAACAAGAGGTTGCGCTCTTCTGATGTTATATCCTCCCACTTCCCAGGTGATATGCAGGATTTGTAAACCCATTTAATACTTCTCAATTATCAAAATATCACCACACCACATATCAATCCATAAAGAGGCAGTACTCACAAATGCCTTCATATTTTCTTACCTGCAACACTGCATGAAGTTCTAGTTTAAAACACCTTTTCTTCACTTAATAAAAGTACTAGGAAGAAAGCAACACACACATTTGGAGGGTTTATCCAATTATAGAAGTGAATTTTAATCTAGAAAAATACTAGTCTTGCCTGGGGTAGGAAACCAAGGTTTGGTGGTTTTATCCAACCTGCTTAAGCTACAGACTACTCCATGATTTCCACATTAAAATTTCCAGTATAAAAACTGTCTTCTCTGATTTTGATGACCGCTCTGACATGCAAGAATGTGCAAAATTCAGGTTTGTCTTCTATATTAGATCCCATCTTGCCCTCTGACAGCTTATGTTTCAGGCCAGAGCACTTAGTTTCTCTTCCAAGAGGTCCCTACACAATCAATAATCCTGGCAGTCATATACACATTGAATCACTTCTTGTAACTTACTAAATTTTGCATTTGGAAAAGACCAGCAGCAACAGTTTCTGTAATGCCACAGTACCTTATCTTTAAAGCCAAACTGCACAGACTTGCCTTCAACCTGACACACAGATGCCCAGCACCCTTTCTGACTCCATGTAAAGCTCTGTAAGATGCAGGCAGATTACATCCATTCTTTCTATACACACTGCTTTATACTTATTCTCATTAAAATCCAAACCATCCCTGTTCTGGCCAATCAGTCGGGCTGTTTTGGTTTTCATTGAAAGTTTGGTCCTTACTTGTGTCACCTATAAAAGTGTCAGTATCTCACTAGCCAGCTGCTATCCTGATCATTAGAGAATATCTCAAGTGCAGCTTCTAGACTCTTGAGCTTACCTTTGCCAAGATTAAAACTTTTTTTTTTTTGCCTGTGCCTTTTACACAAAGCCATCACTTTCATCCCACGACTCCCTCAGCTTGTTCAACAGCCCCTTGGATAAGAACTTGTCAAAGGCGTTTTGAAAGCTCTAATTTATTCCCTTTTTTTCCCCCTCCTTTGTCCCCAACAATGACAAGTTCAAAGAGTTCTCAGATCAGCATGATACAATTTTCTTCTGCCAAAACCATGCTAATTAGACTAACATCTCTTGACCTTCCTAGTATTGTTCTATCTTGCCCCCCCACTATGTTTGCCAACCACGAATATAAGGCTGACCAGTTTGTGTTCATGCCACATTTTGCATAACAATTTCCTCTATGGTAAGAGTACATACAAGGTAGCTGAATAGAAAGGGCTATGTTAAGACAACGCAACTATAAACCATGCCTAATGCTCACAAGAAATAATGAAATCAAATGTCAGGTTGTTTTTAATATAAAGCTTGACTGAGAAAAGAAAAACAGAAAATACAAAACGAAACAAATAAAAAAATCCAAGAAAATGTAATCAAACAATAGCTGACAACATTGGATAACTTGTTTCTGCTGTATAGCTGACAGGGAAAGGAAAATAAGGCAAAACTCCATCACAGATCTAAGGCAGCACAGTCAAGATAACAGAAACAATTACAACTATTGAAAACACACTAGAACATAAATGAAATCTTTGTTTCAAGATGGTTACTTACATTTGCAAATTAAACCAAAGAACTGCAACCAAAATTTCAGCTAATATAACTGAAAACTAACACAAGTACTTTTCTTGAACTTGGAAATTATAACCCCCTTTTTTGTCCTGCTATTCAAAACCATGGCTATTTATCAGCTTTGGAGTGCAGTAAAAAGGTACGTTAGGCTTAATGTGCTCTTCAAGAGAGTTTCTCCAAGTTTCTGTTGGATATTCTGGAATCCAATTGAAAGCATTTCATCCTTTCCTGTGTTTTGTTTTTGGTAGGAGGTGTCTCTTGGACCTAGTATTAACAGACAAAGACTAATACTCCACACCGAAAAAAGACAACAAAAATCTGTTTTCAACCTAATAAATGGCACACACTTTCCCAAGTCTCATCACAATGCTTCCGTTCCACCGAGGTTTACATCTCATTTGACATCAGAAAAGATTGCTTCTTCCTTTGCTACATCTATGCAGCGTTTTCCATCACAATTTTAAAGTTATTGCACTCAAAACTGCCACAACACAGAGGTTGTCAGGAGGGCTTAATTATATTTCTAGGCTTTTACAGAGCTAGATATAAAAGTTTAAGTTAATGGGAAAACATTAATCAAGCCTGATTTATATACAGATTCCATAGAAGGATGAAAAGAATTGTCTGTAGCAATAATAACTAAACCAACAGATTAAAATAAAAGACCAGAGTTAGAATGAACAGAATATTTTAATGTCTGAACAGGATCGGCCAGCACAAAAAAAACCCTAACAAGCCAGTGATCTGTACAACCAGCTGAGTTATAAAGCACCCAGGTTTTAATCTCTCCTCCACTGACATCCTGCAAAACCCTGGGCTGTTCCACCCATCTCTGTGCATGCAGGAAGGAGAATGCTTCCTACAATCACTTCTGCTCAGAAAAAGAACTCTGTGGTTCATCATATTATGAAACTTGGATCCATATATAAATAATGAGTAATATACATATATATTTAATTACTACTATAGAGTTGTACCTTAAAATCCCAAATTCTGGCAGATGTTTTCATGGGGAAAAACTGTACTAAGGATTCCACATGACACAAGGAAAAAAGTGTTAACACTGAAATCAAATTAAGAATGCACTCTTTTACAGGAGAAGCTGACTGACTTTCAGGAAGGTCTTAAAGTTTGTAATTCCTCTGGCTACGCAACAGCTGAGACTTCTGAAGAGCATACATTTGTATTCTCTGCCTGCTAAAGGTTTTCTATGGCTGCAGAATAAGATCAACTTTTCTGTCCAACTGTTCAACTTGATTATAGAGAATTTTATCATAGAAACGCCACTTACAAAAGCAGCATATTAAGGACTGCTTCAAGATAAGCTAAGAGTTTCATCTTGCCACAAAAGTTACAGAATATGCAGTTATACCAGTTTAATTTCCTATTTCCTTTATACAAAGGAAAGTGGAAAACACTTCATGTACCGTTACTTTGGTTTCCCTTGGGTGTCTTTCAAACTCAGATCTCTTCTTAATCCAATGTAACCAAGGTAAACCCTCACTGGACACACTTAACCCAGACATATAAAACTGATAAATTATTCTTTTCTAATCCTACAGAAATTACCAGAATAACGTAATGAACTACAGCCTCAGGTACTGCCCCTTCAGTAAGAGGGCAGGGCAAAGCCAAACCACTATCTTACCTGTTCTAATTGGGTTTTCTTTTCCACACAAAGCACTTGGGATCTTAACACCCTGGAGGAAGCCCACACTAGAGCACATTGCTGTAGTTGATTAATACCAGCATTTGTGCTTTCCAGCCAGAAAATAGCAAGGCACTGTCCTAAGCTCCCTTTATAAACTTCTTCCTGGTGACCCAACCATTCTCTAGACAAACATCTCACACAAAAATCAGCCAAAGTCCAGTTGTCACCACCTGGGTAAGCAGGAAATACCACCTTAAACTTGAAAAGCTCTTTTCATGACAAAAGAACCCCAGTATGCTTTACAGCCTTTGAACTATTAAGACAGAAACCTAAGATGGGCACACAGCAGCCTAAATCAGGTCTCTGAAGCGCAATACTGAGAACAACTTTACTGCAGCACACATCTTGGCAGCATAAAAAACACATTGACCATTCCAGGTCATTTTGCCCAGTACAATCACAGTTGTTACATGCATTTATAAAAATAACATTCAAAGTTTCTCAGACAAGCACAAAGAAATAACAATGCAATAGATCTAGACAACCCACACATACTTTTGGAAGTGCTTAGTTATGCACAAAAGACTTTGTTATGAAACTGGAGCAATCTTTGTAAACAATTTGAAATAAAAATAACAAAACCTGAGGAAGATTTAGAGAGACTAATACCATCAAAAGGTGTTTGATTTTACTCATTCACCGCAGGCTCAATATCACTGATATTCTCAATCCCCCACTCAGCTTACACACTCAGCTCACACCAAGTGGTTTCTGGAGACTGTGTGCAGACAGAAGTTGCCCTGATTTCTGGCAGCAAGCCTCCAGCTGGTGGCAATATACACCTAAGCAGCAGGAGCAGCCTTGCAGGGGACTCACCATAAGCACCAGTTCTTCCTGTACTTTGAAGACAAGATTTGAATCCAGGTTTTTGTTTCATCAACAACTCTGAACGTTGCTCTCTGGATGAGTTGTATACGTACCTCTCTAGCACCTCTTACACATGAGAGAGAATATCCCAAGCAAGAGATCAAAATCTTTGTTATTTTAATGAAATTGGCACATTTTGGCCCTACAATATCATTAGGGTCCAAAATATTATGTTTGAGTGAGTGTCACAAGTCGTTCATCTGAGTAAGCTCTCTTTCAGCTCTCCCAAATATGCATGCATGCACAAGGGCCTGTAGTTCAGAAACAGACAACCCAGCCAATTCCAACAGGCTTGTGCCCAGGAAAGCAAGACTTCTTCCTACTCTGTCTGCCAAAATAGCAGCCTGCACCTTCACATGTATTCCCCTCCACGCTAAACAGCTCAAGTTCTTCTCCTGTTTCCCACCTGCTCTTGCCCAAACTGTGCAACCTGTTATCATTTTTTCTTAGCATGCTAGCACAAAGTTGGTTTTGTTTTCTCAGTTAAGAACATGCTATAAATGCTTCTGTAATACCAAATGACTTCACAGCTTCCCCCCCTCAAAACCACTGTTACAACCTAAAAAAAGAAAGAGCTAAACTAAAAGATACAACTTGTCTAAATAGCAAAACTTTCAAGACAACAGTGAAGGAGTACAACAGTGTATACACATCCACAATTCAGAATTTCAAGTACATTACTGTTTTACATGTGGGATGTGAAATTACAAGCTTCTAGCAATGAAGAGATATTGTATAATAGGGTAGATTAATAGAAACAGCAAACCAGGAACAAACAGTCCCACAGTGATGCATCTTACAATCTACCTGTAATGTTTGCGTTCCTAAAGACAATGCTGTCAACCCACTAAAATGATAGTGATCCTTGTACTCTGATGGCCTTCCCAGCTTTTAAAAGCTTTTGCAATGATTCCCAGTTCTAGATTCAGACCATTGCAAAACTTCTCCTCTGCAGAAACAAAAAAGTCATAGAGACGAAGCATGACCTGGCTCAGTGGTACAGCTTGAAAGCTGTCCTGCTCCTTACCCTGGCAAGCCACATAGCATGGAAAAAGAAAAACTGGCAGTCTGGTAAAGGCAGCTGCAGACACACAAGACTGACACTGAAGGTAATGCTCCCAGTAGCAGCCCCCTCCTTAAACACACATCTTCATTTGCTGTGGCTGTGTTAGCTTTCTACCAGTGAGGTTCCCCTGAACCAGCTCGCTCTGGGGTGGCTCTGCCAGCTGTGGACAACCCTGGTTGTATCTTGATGTTGGCTTAAGCTGGCTAGGAAATCATATCCTCAAGCCACAGTCCCACAAACACTTCTAAGCTGGCAGAAACCAGCACTGCCACCACAAAAAGTGAAAGGTAGTATTGCTACCTCCTGCTCTTCTCCACCCTGCCATACTTTCTCCCTCCAGTCAGAAGTGAACTCAACCAAGGGATCTCCAGGCAAGTATCTGATGCCCTCAGGATGTATTTAGTACTAGAAATTGGCCTTCATTCCACTATTACAGGGTAGGTCTTTGGACTGACCTCACTACTACTGCAATAACTTGAAGCAATCATGAATACGCTGACTATTTCTTGCAGCTCTATTGAAGTAGTCCCTGGTAATGCAGAGCCCAAGGTTTGAAGGACAGCTTTAGACACTAGAGGGGCCATGGAAATCACGTTGCACATGCTTCCAGAGCACTGGGTACACAAACTGTGCTGCTAAGCAGCTGGACAAAAGTGTTCCACATCAGGCTCCCTGCCGTTTTAATCTGAAAGATTAAGCAACATAACAGAAAGCCATATCCAAACATCAATCTCCTGCCTTTTCTAATTTTCTTAATTAGTCCCCAAAGCATCCTAACATGAAAACAATACTGGATATTTGCAACCTCAGAACGGTCCACTTAGAGATAAATAGAGATAAATTTTTAAATTCAATAAATGCATTCATTCTTCCAAACACAGTTCACTCCTCTACATTGGTTACATTTACAAAACAAAATTAAAATGTATCAGGAAAGCAACAGAATCTTTCCTACCCCACATGAATTCCTGCATATACCATGAGTATTATGTCAAAGCATAGAGGTAATAAATTAAAGCCCTGAGATTGCATCAGGGGTACCAGGCATAAAATAACTATTTTCTGTAACAATCAAACAAAGCTTTGGAAGCTGTTACATATTGACTGTGAGGTTGCAAGCTAATGAGCTCAGAATAAAACCAACAAACAAACCAGAATTCTCAGAAAAAGCATCATTAACTCCAATATAATGTTTTCTTCCCCAAAGATACTTATTGCAGTCTTATTTATTCTGAAATAGGTTACCAATAAGTCGCTATTTTTGCACAAGTGTTTGAACATTTTCCAACTCCAGCAGATTTGGCAAGGTAAAACAAGAAAACAATTCTTCAGCAGGAAAATAAAATCTTGGGTCTTATCCTTGCCAGCAAGGTACCACTTGATGCAATTAAGGTCTTGCTGCTGAAGCAGACTGCTGCAACAGCAATATTTTTAGACCCGGAGGGAAGGGAATGCCTGGCATCATTCTGAAGCATATGCAAATAAAGCAGCAGCACATAAGCAGAGCTTGCTTTGCCTCTTCTAGCCAGAAAGCATATAAAAGCAAAGAACTGCAGGGCTCTGAGGCATGCACACAAATTCCCTACAACGAAAAGTAAGATAAGCAGAAAGGAAACATTTTTTCTTCATTTATAAGGCAAGGCTGGCACCACTCCTGATGGCACTATCACACACCTATCTCTTCAACCGATCAAGAGCTGCAGGCTGCAAGCTGTGTTTCAGAGCAGTAAGGAGAGGGATCTTCAGGAGTGTTTCTACAGACTGGCGATGACCACAGCTTGGCAAGAGCCCCACTGTTTCTTTCCAGGTCGGACGGAAGGCCACCGATGCCCTGCAGCAGGGACCCAAAGAGGCCTACCAGAATCTCCCTCTTACCAGCTCTCGCTGATGGTTCACTTTGCAGCTGGGACTCCTCCATGCTCCCATGGCAGCCCTGCTCTATGAGACTTTGGCCCTGAAAATGTTCAAACATTTAAAGCAAAAGGTATTGTTCCTGACTACATTCTAAAGAAACTTTCATACACCTACAATATCACCCCAATCACAGTTAAAACCAAAAACTGTCTTAGTTCCCACTCCACAGCCTGGTTATATTACTTACAGTAACAGTCAGCTACCCAAGTTACAGAAAAGGAAAATAAACTTTCACTTATGCTTCTCATAAGTTATGTTTCCCAAATAAGAGTAAAGTTTATTTTTTAATTATTACTGAACTGCCATCCAGACTAGAGTTTTATGTAACAGCACTATTTAGATTTGATTCACCACTCCTCATTCTCAGTTAAGAAATAACAAAATTATTACCCTTAAAGAATTAAACAGCTCCACAGAAGAGAAGCTGGGATGAAAAAGGAAAATTCTCACCTTACAGAACCTGCTACTTCACAGAATGATAAACACTGTTGCCTACTTTTAAACATGCCTGCTTATTGAAGAAAAAAAATACAGAAGATCCATCAGCAAAGCTGAACTTTGAAAATGGGATGTTTTAAACAGCAAATCCTCTCCCACCTCAAAAACCTGTCACAATCTTCCTGGACTAAACAGTCTCTTACCCTCAAGGAGCTTTACAGACAAGAGTAGTAAGAGGATATTTCATAAACAAGATTAAGTATCTCCTAAACACTTTGGCAGAGACACGTTTTCTGTCTTCACAATGTCACAAGAAACTTGATTTATTAATTTATTTCCATGCATACATTATTTTTCATAAACTTTCCATAGTCTGTCTTCTGTAGGAGCTAAAAAATACTCAGATGGCATCTTCATAGTGCATTTGTCAGAAAGGCAGCAGGTTTATTGAGCAATGGTAGTCAACAGCTCCATTCCACAGATTCAGACTTTTCCAGTTTGAGGTTAGGCAGATATCCAATTTATCCTCCTGTAGCAAGTTTGGTAATCCAACTTACAGTACAAATTAATTAGTGTAAGCTCTAGAAAAGTCAAGATACCAAGAGAAAGCAAACACTTACTGCAGAAAAGCAAAAGGGAACTTTCGTCACTTTTTCATGGATTAGTTTTCATCAGGTCAACATGCCAAACCAAAATTATTCTGTAGCTATATGGGACCAAAAAAAGGGAGCAACAGGAGCTGAAGGCCAGAAAGGGGAACTGAGATTGCCCCTTTTGGCACCTGCCTAGTTTTACTGGATTAGATGCTATACAACATAAACACCCTTGATTATTTGAACATGCTAAATTCCTCATCAAAAGATGAACCAAGCAGCTACATGAACACTAGTGCCAGTGCCAATAACAAGGGAACTGGTGACAACCCACTGCCAGGAAAGCATGACTACACTTTTTGATTTAAATAGTTACAGACAAGTGTCAGCCAACTCTGGAACAACTCAGTGTCACAGGTTGCTACATGATGTGTAAGAGTCAAAAACAAACAAAAAGCCTTCACACTGAATTCTGACCACTGAAGACCAAGGAAATCCTACATACAGAACAGCTAGTGTGAGCCAGTGTCAAGGACATGAAGGCAAAAATATCCTAATTCAAATAAAGACAAGAACAACCAGTTTCACAATACTTGTTTGTTTTTTTTAACATTGCCATTCCATCAACATAGTATTCAGGCTTCTGGAAAACAAATGCCCATCTTTTAAGAATTACTAATAAACTTCCATTTCTTATATGATAACAAAGAACAATGAAGACGGCAGAACAAGAACTCATAAAGTACTGTACAGACATGGGCAAGTTCGTAAACTCCGTATAGTGAAACTGCCCCACCCAAAACCTCCCAGAGAAACTGAAGATGGAAAGCAGCTAAGGCTGCTTCTCAGCATAATGCTTCACACTGCGGAGGTTTTGTGCCAGTCTTCTTTTTTAATTAAATGTAGCATTTCGGGATCCAGTGATAAAACAATATTACTGCATGGTCTTCAAAGACTAGAGACAGCTGAGAAGAGGCGTTTCCATTATTTTTTTTTTTTTTAAGTATTTTATTCCTTGCAAGTTTCCATACATTATTAAAATTAAGAGGTTAAGTTTATTATACTCCAACACCAATACTCTTTTAAACTGCTAACCTGTGCACTTCCTTAAACAAATGCAGAACTAAGTGCATACTGAACAAGTTCTAGTTCTTTGCTGTAAAAACCAAATATTTCTTCATTTGCATTCATTCTGTACAGAGGAGAAAATCAAAACTGTATGTAAACAAAACATTAAAGACTTTTACAACCCTTATACATGATAAATGAAATTAAATTACAAGTCAAGACAAAATTACCTCGCCAAGAGCTTCCGTTGCAGTTTCCTAACATGCCACCTTTCTAATCTTTGTGGATATAAATTAAACAGAGCAGAAACAATATGTTCACTGTTTTTTCATGCACAATATACCATATTCCTGTATATTGCTGTATACAGTGTTCAAATTAGTGACCACCAAGGATACTGTGACAAACCAGGGAGCTTTGCACATGCAAATAGTAAAAGTTTTCATATGGTTGCACTCTTTAACTGGCAACTTCATTAAGTTACAGCTGTGATTTTTAAAAAAAAAAAAAAAATCCTGAGTAATTAAACACTGATTCTAAGAAAAATTTAACTACTGCAGTAATTACCATCCATCTCCTTTTGGCAGGCTGAGAGCAAAAGAACATTATGGCAGCTACAGATTCACATCTCCCTAAATAAATAGCAATTTGATTGTTTCTTAAAAATCTGAAAACCAATGTAACATTTCAAGCAAATTTTAGTTTAATTTTCATTTCACTTGAGCCTCAAAATTCAGATGCAAAAGAAACTGACTGAAAGCTTAATCTTTCTATTTATTTTGCACCAAGTGAGGACTTGTGAGGACGAAGTGGGTGAGCTGGAAGTATGAACTAGGAGATACTCTGACTACCTGCTCCAGTCCTGCATCACTGAATGCCACCTGTAATTTACAGATTTGCAATACTGATTGCTGATCCTTGACCTAGAACACAAATGATTTGGATAACATGCAGAATACAAACAGCTTTTAGGCACTTCTCCAGCTCAAACAGCACCACTGTCTTCTCCACACCTGAAGGTGTCATGATAGGAGTCTTTTTTCAGCTCCTATTTATATCCCCCTGTTCCCTCCTCAAACAAGAGAACCAAAAATAAGCCTCTTGCAACACAAGAATCTAAGTTTTTAATAGGTTTCAAACGCCTGGGATTTTGATGGGAATTCATTCTTAAAGACGTGGCCTGTCTGACACGTGCTTGACTATTAGAGCTTTTAATGTTTCCAGACAGCACTCACTGTCAGCCTCAGTTTTACAAGCAAACCCAAATGAAAATGCAGATTATCTAATAGTTTTGGAAACAGTAAACATAGGTGGAGGGAGGAGAGGGTTAAAGAAGCATTGAGAGCTTGAAGCTCCAAACATTTCTCTAGGGGACTTAGAGATTATAACTTTTGGAATGAAGAAGGTGTCATTTTTCTAACATTTCTGCAGTCTTACTGGGAAACCAGCACCATTTTCATGGAACTGGGATGACATCTTCTTTCATGCAAAATATTTATTGCATCATGATCTGCATGACAATAACAAATCACATTTCTGTCTTCCAACTAGCTCAGATTCAACCTGTATTTCAGAAGCTTCTTTACAGGCATTAGGGACACTCCCAGCATTTAAAGTGCATTTTAATTAAGCCATTTAGACAAACCTCCAAGTTGGTCACGTTCTCCCCTCCCTTACTGAGGACACAGGCCACCACCTACTAATTTAACTGCCTGAAATCAGTCTGTTGCTGTGGAGAAGTACTGACCTGTATTCAGAAAAATATTGAAGGTCTTTCCAGAGCTGCTAACCACAATGACAGAAGCTTAGAAAAGAACACAAAAGTACTGAAAACCTATTGTAGAACAATTTACATTGGAAGGGAACCCAATGCCTCTAGTTCCAGCCCTTGCTCAAAAGAAGGCTAATTTCAGTTGAACACTGAACAAGAACAGAGAACCCTCCATCTCTCTGAGCACACACTCCAGAGTCTGACCATCCGCGTAGTGAAGATTTTTTTTTCTTTATATACAGCTGGAGGGTCCTTTGGTGAAGTTGGTATCTGTTTTGTCTCATGCTTTTGCTATGTCCTTGCAAGAAGCACCTGGCTTCACCTTCTCTGTGACTCCCACCCACTACGCGGCTTAAACCAGCAGTTAGGTCTGCCCCTTAGTCTTCTCTTCTCCAGGCTACAAACCCAGCTCCCTCAGCCTCTCCCCATACACCATGTCCTACAGCCCACAATCCTGCCCAGTGGCTTTCCGCTGGACCAGCTCCTGTTTGTCCATCTACCTGTACCTGCAGAGCCCCACGCTGGATACAGTACTCTAGATGCAGCCTCACAGCTACCAAGCAGATGTGAGCAATTACGTTCCTCAACCTGCTCTTACTAGCGGAGCCCAGTGCACGGCCACCCTTTGCTGCTGCAAGGGCACACTGCTGACTTGTCTGCCAGCATGTGCAAAGATGCAAGTATTGAGCTTCACTCCAGCAGGTGCTGCGGTGGCTCAAGTCCTCCAAGAGAGGCAGGGCCTATGATCACGTTTCTTCCTGTTGTCCACTTCTTCATCTTGAAGAGGCAGGTGTGCTGCAGATCCTTGCTGTAATGCCCCTCCACCTTGCTGTCCCATAATCCTGACCCATAAACTCTTGATAGGCCCACTGCCCCCTCTGCAGAAACACAACCCCTCCATCTTCCCTGCCCAGCCTTCGTAAAGAGCATGAACTACAGCTCTCCAGTTGCTTGATCACATTTCTGAGATCCGAGGAAGATCACAGGCCTGCAACGCATGCAGACTTCTCATTTCACCTGGCCATTTCCAATCCATGCTGTGTATTTGTGTGCACCTGAGATGAGCCTCCAGTCACACAGCTTCTGAGCTATCCCATATGCATTACCAGACTCTGGCCCTCCATTTATCTGCTAGAGAAGGCATGTGTTAGGTTCACTTATTACTAAATAAAGCCCTGTGAAGGCATTCAAGCCTGCCTACACTAGTTAGCAGCAAGTTGCCTTTTTTTTTTTTCATTTTTAAACAAGCTGCTACTGTAATTGTCATTCAAGACTGATTCATGAGAACATTCTACAAACTTGGAAATTCTACCCTGCTAGCCATTGATTTACCTCAAGCTTCCTAAATTTATTACTTTCTGACTCTGCTAGAGGTAGGACTGGTTTCTACAATTTGGCCCCCATGCAGCAGAGTATTCAGGAATGCAAGAGAAAGCTCAGAACAGGCTTGAATCAGAACAAGTGATGTTAGAGTACAGCCTGTAACTCCTCTGGAACTGAGATCCCTGCACCTTTTCTACTAGAGGACATAGACGTGTAAGAGGTTTCGCCACAGTATGCATAGAGAACTAAAAAAGTCAGCCGGAATTTCACATCTGTGCTGTGTACAAGTCTCAGAGGGTTTCTCCCAAAAAAATAGAAAAAAAAAATTTATTCAGCATAAGTTCCCTTCTCAGGGCCTAACAAGCACTGTTTTACATTCTGCCACATTTTTCAGGCTTTTCAGTATCTGAAAAACAAACATTACATACTGAAGTTGCTTGCTGTATTACAGTCAATCGTGTTACACAATTAAGAGTTCTATTTGCACTTCCTGTCTCTGCAACTACATTTTAATTTCAGAAATATGCTGACTATAAGGCAAGGAGAAAGAACCACACGTACTTGCCTTCTGAACGTACCACATGGAAGAAGTAGGGCTGTATCTTGTATGCTTATGACTGATAATTATTTTTTTAATCATGGGAAACCAGCCAGACATGGGCAGACCCCCATGTCTTTCAAGACGGACAAGTATCAGGAACCCCTGTTTTCTTAGTTCTCGTTAGGAGCTGTTCCAGTAGATAAACATTACTTTATCTGAAGCATATGCACTGTGTACATTAATTTGTGTTGTTACTGTATCTATGGTTAATACGGACTAGTGACATAACATTTTGTTCTGTTTATCCATAGATGTTAACAACACATTGCAGGTTACAAAAGTACTGAAAGACGATCCATTTAGCTCCAAAAGATGACTTGCACCACCTACAGGTCTTAGAAGAGGGTTGCAAGAGTCTAACTTTTAAATTTTTTAAATTAATAGTCAGGCATCCATTCTACGCTACTGGAGTAAAAATTAAGTCAAAATACCCCGAGTAAGCAAAACATTAGGCTTACTCCAAAACACTATCATCTAACATCAGTCCAACCTGGGTAGTTTAGTCTAGTTTGATAAGAGGTTTGCACTGGTTAGCGTTAAATGGGGTACTGTAATGTTGCACACTTCAAGCTAAGAAATAATCAGTTACCTTGAAAACAAAGGAAGCACTGCTTTTCTGTGAACGGTAAAGGAACAGAAGTCCACATACTTCCTTCTCAAACTATCTGTATGCTCTAAATTACAGTTTGTAATTCTTAAAACAGCCACAATATACAGTAGAGCATGTAGAAAACAACTTGACGACCACCAATCTTCACGAAGATATTTGAAACTGTCAGTACATCTCATCAGTCCCACTAACAGCTTCTTTATTATGCTTGTTCTTTTGCATTAAAAAAAGAACAGTCCTACACACTTTGAACAGCATTAAGATTGGGAATATGGCACACCAGCAGTTTACCAGTAAAATACACTGCTTTTATCCCAAAGCCAAAGAATTACATTCACCAAAGTAATACTTGAAAGCAAAATGCATTAAGACAGGTTTAGCTGTGCAGAATAAACTGAAAAGCATGACTGTAGTCATACTATAGTATTTCAGCGTCCGTAAGTACAGATTAAAACAAACTACTTTTAACAAATTGCAACCCCGATGATACTGTGGCTGGGAAAGATACCAGAGGTCGTCAATGGACTTCTTTCAACTTTGTAACACTTGGCTACACTAACCCTTAACTCCATTGAATTACTCCCCTCCTCCTTTAAATACAGCTTTTTCTAAATGCAGTCAACATTAGCCATACAGAACCCCAACACAAAATGTGGAGATGATCATAACCTCTGCAAAACAGGTCAAGTTACATTTTCTGCCTATAATTTAACCCCAGCTTTATAAAGAAAACACTGTCTCTCTTCCAAACTTGCAGGACTTCTGATATCACAGTAATGAGCAAACTAGACTGATACAGAAGTTAAAATTTCCAGTGTTTACTTTGACTTAAGAAAACTACAAATGGGAATAATAACTTTCAAAATCTTAAAACCAACACAACCATAAAATTAAAGTTGGCTTAGAACTTAGGATCCAAAACTGACAGAAGCAGATGATCCTGGCCACATAGTCAAGAACTAATGATGAAAGGTATTGTACCACACCTAAGAATAAGATAAACCATTCAATAAACCCGGGGACCAATATTTCAGCATCACATAAATAACATTTCTAGGTGTGTTCTGATCAAGTTACTAGGTACATTCTGCAAATTATTAGAGAAAGTAGAAAAATTTGTTGAAGAGAAGCAGAGTAACTCAGTCGCCACATATCTAGAGAGAAAACTACTCTTTGCATAACTTCTTTAAATGTTAATACAACCAAGCCAAAATTTCTTTTTTGGTACTAGTGATTTGTGCTAAAGCCCAACAGCATATACAGACATATCCATAACGCCTTATCTGAAGTATGAGCCTTAGAGAAGGTATCGAAGTTAAACTCAGTTTTCTGGCTTCTTCTGCTTTGTCAAGATACACATTAACATACATTCTGCAATGCATTAACCTGCTATTCACTTGAGTTGCATGAAGTTTGGTTTTAGATGATAGGAATATAGCTATATTTAGCACCAATTTAAAAAAAAGTGTAACTTTTGTTTGCACGGTGAACATAATCAAGAGATAAACACACACACACTGTAGGAATATGGCCATTGCAGTTTTCCTTTCTGAAGGACTGCGAATTATCTGTACATTTTCAGCAGAGATTTGCCAGATTTTCTAAGGCTTTGTATTGACTGATACTGCTGTCTCCTGGTAGGGCAGACACATGGTGACAGGCAGCAGTATGAAAAAGAAAGGAAGAAAAAAACCACTCATATTCGGGACACAATATCTAGGCAAGATATAGTAAGAGTGCCCCGCTGCAACCAAAGGTAGTTTTTCTCTGGAAATAGGAAGAAGCCACTACTGATTAATTGTTTGGGTGTTTTGTTGATGTTTTTTAATTGGCAAACTGGAAGTCACATCAAAATATTATTACACAGACTGAGCATTTGCAGTATGAATAATAGTTAGGAAGTGGCTACTAGATTGCCTTAGCCTGCAGCATGAATCATGTGACCACCTGAACATATCATACCTCCTCTTTAAAATGTCAAATTGTAAAAAGCATTTAATCTAACAGTAACCTGTCAATTTGCATCTCAGGGGAAAGTGTTTTCTGCTCTGTTTAACTGCAGTGTGTTACAGATTAGCACACAAAAACCTCCAACCATGATTATTTCTTGGTTGTAGTATTTTGTGCTTAAAAAGAAAGAGCCTCTGTAAAACAGTGATAGACTTACACAAGTTAATAAAACACATAATATTGTTACCTTTCTTCAATTCTATTCTTGTCCATAAGGGGTTGTTTGATCCACTGATTAACTAGTCTTTGTCCTTGAGGGGTTCTGCATTTGTTTAGCAGACCAGCTAGAGACTGTGCATTGTTAGCATTTTCCACAGAACTCTGGAAAGGGGGGAAAAAAAAAAAAATTAGTGAAGTTTATGGATACCCACTGAATGGCACTCCACTTTACTCCCTAGGACTAGATCAGTGATTTTTGTGTATTCAACTTGGCACCCATAAAAAAAGGCAAATGAAACAGCATGGCATTAAAGCACTTACACCCTGGTCCCTGGAACATGGTGAACAAAGAATAGGTTTGTCCATTTTGAAGTTAGCTGACTGAAGAGGAAAGTTAGAAGTGTACCTAGTCACTGGGCAGTTTGCCATTTGAATAGGAAAAAGTGGAAATGTACCTAGGTATTTGCTAGTTTGCCCTTTGTAAGGTCAAAAAATAGGGGTCCTGTCCATCAAAAAAAGCAGCAAGAAACAAGACTTGGATTCAAGGGTTTTGGCTGGAGATCTTTGAGGGGTGCCAGGGACACAACAGAATGAGGCAATGGGAGAGAAGACAGTTATCCAAATTCCCTCAAGCTTCCCCAGATCATCTTTGGAGTACTATAAACACCTCTAACTCTGTTCAGATTATAGTTTGCTACCTATGATTTAAGTTTAATAGTAAAGTGGACTCAAGACAGCTTTCTAGGCATTTTTCTTGTGGTTTTGGTTTTTTGCAGAAACAGCTAGGAAGCAAACATTTTGTTTAACAGTGAAAAACAGCAAACCAGCTTGTTTCAACTCTTAACTTTGAAATTCAAATCTCAAACCCCTCTACTCAAGAACACCTGGAATTAAAACAGCAGGCAAGCATTCAACCAGGAGCAAGTCTGGATGCCTGTAAACAACTGGGATGTAGAACTAGCATCATCACCACAGTGAGAAGGTATACTGACACACTTAACGCCTAGAAAATCTAATCTCTGAAGTGGATGTGCCTGTTTTCAGTGTTCTGGACAGTATTACAGATGAAAAACTTCTGAATCCAAGAAAGCATCATAGAGTACATATGCACACACAACCTACTTCAGTCAGCACATCCAATTTGGAAGACTACTGTTTCATAATATCAACTGCATCTGCTGCACCATAAGAACTCTACCTACATATCTCACAAAGCAACTCAAACTACAGAATATTTTGCCTTTGCTTTAGTGCCTGCCCAAAAACCTCCCCACAGACACCTGCCACGCAGGCGACAACACAGCTTCCTGCTACGCGGCAACCCCCCTGTTCCACAGCTCACAAGAGCCCCTAAAGACAGACATGGCAGTGTATTTCCTGTCACAAAACGCGTAACACCTGCAAGAACTTTAAAGCGATGCAGCTAAGACAGTGTTGAACTTCCTAGAACACCTCCATAAAGCTTGAGAAGAGAGATAAATTTGGCTTCATTCCCTATATAGTGGCATAGAATCAGGAAATCAAGAAAAATAAATCAGAACATCTCTCTCCAGGGTTAACCAGCTCAGATGGTGAAAATATGCTCTTTTTTCCTCCAGAAATCCCTCTAAGTTAAACAGAGGAACATATTTGTGATTTCTTCCTATAAATCTGAAACTCCGGCAGATTACTTCCAAGCAAGGATGACTAAGCAGGGTTTACTAACACGAAAACAAAGAGAAAAGCTGATACAACACACCACTTTGAGTCCACATTTTCCTACAACTATAAAAAGGGGCAAAGCAGAAAAAACAGACACGGTGGGAGGTACGGAAGAGACTAGTAACCTACTTGGATTTGTAGAAAATGTGTGCAAAAAGTAAAATGGGCACTGGCCAGTTAGCATGCCACAGTGCTTTCAGAATGGTCCTGAACAATGAACAGTTTCAGAAAAGTACCGTCCTGTTCATTGCCCTGCCTGCTGCAGTCAGCCCTCCCTTTCCATCGCTAACAGCAGTGCTCCTGCCACATGCTGCCTTGTTCTCCTAACACTGTCTAATTCAGGCTTCTTTCTATTCTTTTTCCTAAAAACAAAACTACTGTATAAAGCAACCATGCTTTGGAGTTCCTTATCATACCACAAAACTACAGAACTCTCCTCCCGTCCCACACCCCAAGTCTGCTCCTGCCACTGGAGATGTGAACTTCTCTAAAGTCAAGGAAACACAAAGCATTCCCCTCACTGCTTTTAGCCAGACCCCTCACCAGCTACAACCATAAGGTACTTCCATGGCTTTTCCCGTATCTGCATCCTACACAGAGCCTTGTTTGTGGCCACTTCCTACCGCCTTGATGATTTTTCTCTTACATTCAAAGTAAGCTAACAAAAAACAACAACAAAAAAAAAAAGGTGGTAACAGTGGCTAACTTTAAAACACACACTATACAGGAGTAGCTGAAAACAAAGCTAAAATGTAGAAGTTGCCATTCGTCAGGGTCTGGAGAGTTGCAGTTGGACAGTCAGGCTACTTATCAAGCAACTAAATAAGTATATTGCAAAACACCAATTCAAGTATGCATCTCTTACCTGAAAAAGGTTGAGGGCTTGAACAGCTGCATTATCTAGAACCATATATTGACTAAGATCAAAAGTAGTCAGTTCAAATTGTCCAAAATTAGACTCATCTGACAGCAGCTCTAAAAATTTGATGATGGCTGACAAAGACGAAACAGCAACCTGAAGTTTAAAAAAAAATAAAAATAAAAAACCACAAACCCACACCACATTCTATTTAGAAACACTCCTAAATTGGGCAGTATTTAATAAATTCCCCTAGAAAATTACAACTGGGGAAGACTTTGAGCCATGTCAATTCCAGCAGGACTATGAGAGGCTCATCCTGTTTGACAAGACTTCATTTTCATAGGGACATTCTATGGCACCGCAGCGTCTTTCTAGGTAGGTGCAAGAATAACGAACTAGACATTTGCATAATCTGATAAACAAAATGTGAAGTGCACGCCTCACCAGCTTTCCAAAGGTGTTATCAGGATGTTTCTGGCTCAGGAACACAAACAAGTTATTGCAGATAAATGAGATATCATGAAGCATCTCAGGACATGGTTTCAGGGTTAGTTTTCAGCCAGAACAAGGGCCTGATTTGACTCACTGCATGGTGTCACAAACACTAGTGCCAGCACAAAAAGAGGCAGCAGCATGACTAACTTGTTCAGCTGCAACACACTTCAAACAACTTTAACCTGTTATGAAATCACACATTAAAGGAGAATAACTCTGTACCTTACACCTGCAGTGAGCACCAGCAGTGAGAGGCATTTTAAAACATGCAAGCAAATTACCTCTTGTTTGCGTTTGCAGCTAAGAACAAACATGTTCAGTTCACCTGCAAGCGCTAAATCATATGCTTGAGCCATAAGATGATACAAAACACAAAAATATTATCATAAACATTACTTTGTTTTCAAATACCAACCTTCCTGTCATGCAAAATAATCAAAGTATTGTATTTCGGTCCTTAGGCTAGCTAGATTATGAATAGGAAGCACCTCTTGTGCACAGCCTATTTGCTTACCAGAGTTTACTAATTTAAAGAGGTAAGTGAAGGGTTTTCTCTATTTTTCCAGGACTGCTGGAATCCAGTTTTGACACAGACTCAAGCTGAGCAGAACTGCTAAACACTTAAGCAAAAACGTAGCTTAATATACCAGGGGTTGTACAATATACTTTCCCAGAAGTATGGGAATCCACCATAAAACAGGACCAGTGAGGACAGAGGAGATCAGCTCACAACAGGTGCATGCACCACTCTGCTTCTGAAAAACAGGAGCACATTAAACATTGCTCTGTGCTTACCTGCTTTTCCATCTCCGGCAATGCTGCGCTATTGATTTGTTCTTCTTTTTTTGATTTTAACAAGCGATTGAGATCCTGAACAATATCTTTCGTTGTGAAATCCGCCTTCTTCCTGTCTGTAATCAGGATTCCTCCCCTCTGAATGACCTGTTGTCCATAAACACACACAGTTATCAATTACTTTCAATATTCAGGGGACAAATGTTCATCACATAGAAGCAAACCCTGAAGAGATATTTACTTACTGCTGGGTTGCAGAGAGAAGAATGACGGACAAGATTTTACCCTTAGAACAACTTCTGCTGATTAAAATGCAGATGAGTCAACAGACAAATAATACATTTTGGATGCGTAAATCAAAACTTCCAGTTAACATATTGCTCCTTCATTATTCCTTAAATCATGGTGCCTAGCTAATAAGCTAGAATATAGCTTTTAAGATAAAGTTTTTTCTAACTGTAAGCCACAAAGGTTCCCTTACTTGTCGTAGTTTTCCCATCTCTCCTGCAGTCTCTCCTCCTGGTAGCACACACTCCTTCGGTCCTAGCTGAACCAGTAGAGCTTCAAGGTTTGAGAACTGATCATTATCTGGAAACTCACAGACACTCAGTTTTCTCAGTGTAGTGTCGACATATCCCACTCCTACAACTCTTTGTCCATCAGTAGTAGACAGCTTAACCCCCACAACCCCAATGGCCGTTGACATATCATTGTTGGCAAAGAGAACTTCCTCAAACTGGGCAAGATTTCCTGGAGAACCCTATTTAGAAAAGAAATATACTTGTAAAGAGTGTGTATATACACACATACTTTTTTCTTTAAAAAGGACAACAACTGACAAAACTAAGTACTGAACAGTCCGTCAATAAAAAAACATACAGCTGTTCTATTTTTTTAACCATTACAGTTTTACGTATCATCTACACAAAGTGAACTACTTGAGGTTTCCAATATTTCCCAACCTACGGCAAAGATACAGGACAAGCTCTTCCAGCCTTAGAGCAGTAGAAAATACAGGGATAGTATAACAGACCACACGATTTACCATCATACCACCAACGTCAGTCCCTGAAAATCCCAAAACTCCAAGCTGTGGGATTCATGAGAGAGTTATGGGTTTTTTCTTTCATCTCACAATTATAAAGAAAGGTTGACAATTGTACCTTGTACGCTAAATACCAGTCATTTTCTTTGATAGATTTACTCCCTGCTTTGTTCTTGTAAACTTCAACTCTGTAATGACGAACCAGAAGCAGATCTCTCACAAAAGATTCAAAGTTCATTTTACTAAGCACAACACTCTCAAGCTTCTGAGTTCCTACAAAAAAGGAAAAAAAGAAAATTATGAGATACCTGAATTTGTCCATAAAGTTTATCTTCTGTAATCAAAATCCCCAAGAACAGCCTCTGGAAGGACACTATTCTAATATATCAAAGAAACAAACATGTAAAATCCATGAAGCAACACAAAACCACAACATTCAACTGGTTAATATTAGGAATGAAACAACATTCATTTCCAAATGTCACTAAAATCTATACCTACATATATAGAAAGAGATCTGTTCCTCTCATCCTTCCCCTCTCCCTACAATATTCTTGAACTGGTTTTCTAATTAATATTTCACACATTTTTATCTAATGAGCGGTAGAAGCCTGCTACAGATTTTCCTTCTGGATTACATCTTTTCTTTCCTGGATAAGCCACTTCTGTAGACAGAACAGACCGCCACCCTACTCGCACGCAGAAGATGGCAAGCCACACGTGCCAAGACATTTCGCTTTTATCACAGTACGTACTGTAAAAACAACATATTCTCAAAAAAGTTTAAAAGTTTACATTAAAACCTAACTTGGGAAGTGCCTAACTGACAAACTTCTTGCTTCTGTTCCTGTAAGGGTGCGGGTAGATGATACAGTTGAACAAATTTAATTCTGTAGGGCTGCCAAGAGGAGCAATACCACTTCTACCTCCCCACCTCCCGTGCCACCCCTGGCACCAGCCTACTCACAGAGTAAGATAATTCCACTAGTAAACAAACTGGGATTTCAGGTGGGTATATTAAGTTTTCTTGCCAGATCGGCAAGTGGAATTAACTCAGACTGGTGTCAGACACATGACAGCCAGCTGACATATAAAGTAAGCACAAGCAACAGATAGGGATTATTACATCCCTCTTTTCAGTAACATGCCTTCATCACATTTGAGGCTCTTCCCCCCCCCTTGACATGAAAGATGTTTAACAGCAAACTTCCGCACCCGTAAGAACTTATGGGTTTACTTTAAATAGCATTTCTTTCCTCAAATCTCCAGTAAGACTTTTTCTGGAAGCAGGTAACAGAAGTAATCCCACATAATTAGATTCTCTTTCCCAGTGCAGAACCGTCCAACAAAACACATTTTTTCTTTTTTTTCAGCTGAGACTATGTAACACACTAGCAGGGGGCAGCTAAAGCTGATGAGTGCTTTGAAATCATTCTGAAAGCAAAAAAATGTAGTTTTATGCTGACTTTTAGTTGGATATGCTAGATAAGGCTTCAAAGGTTTTAAAACTGGAGCTGATAGTCACAGGCTTACATCTGTGAAATGATCACTTTTAAGTGGAACACGAAAATAATACTGATGCACGTGTTTCTAGTCTGGAAGACATACCAATTCTACACTTGAAACTATCACTCTTCCACAAGTTGGTTTTTTGTGAGGTTTTTTTTTGTGGTTTTGGGGAGGGGTCGGGTTTTTTTCTTGGTCTTTTTACATATTAGCTCATCGCTTGCAGCAGAAAGTGAAAAGCATATGAAAACGTCATTCTCTTTTTAATGCCATTGCACAGACACAGAAAAAATCCATTCGTAACAAAACAGGTTTATTTTGCAAGTATGAACCAATAACTTTGCAACTTATGTTCTCCGAGTTTAAGGATAATACTAAGGTTTGCCTCGATGGTCTTACATCTGACATTTGCAAGCTCCGCTGTCTTATACCAAGAGATAAATAAAAAGCAACAGGGGGTGAATGGAAGAGAATATCTTCTGCAATACCTAATTAGAAGTTGTTTACTTCTGCAGGCCATCGTTAGTCAAGCGTGACGTTACCGCTTGTTTACCTGCGCTACAGAACTGTATGAGCCCCCTCCTCTGTTATCACAGAAAATATCATGCAATCGTTTTCGCAAATGGAAATCTACCTGGAAAAAATGTTCTTAACTGCTGTTAGCCTGTGCAACATGCCGCGTTCAACTAACCATCCACATCTGACAGTCCTGTAGTATGAGCTTACGCGATGAGAAGCACATACTCAGCACCGCGCTTTCTGCTGCAGATACCTTCCTACGTTCGTACACCCACATCTGTCACACGCATCCTACTCAGAATAGCTACTAATTATCATTTCAAAGCTGCGAGAGGCTGAAGGGGAAAGATTTGCACCCAGTCATGCTCGCTTCCAAGCCGCAATGAATCAGAGCGGGCATTAAAACCCAGAGACGTCTTAGCATCTCCCTTCCCACGTCCATCAACACGGAGAGCAGCGGCAGCAGGAGACATCCCCGCCCTCGGCAGCACCCGGGGCGCTGCAGGCTTCGGCAGCTAACAGTGACCTACAGCGCGACGAAAACTGCAGCGCCTCGCCCTGACAAGGTCCCTCTCTCGAATAACGACGCCACGGAGAACTTAACCCCAAGGGAGCCGCGAAATACCGCGACCGAACGCCGAAACACGCCGCGTCCCGACCCGAGGGACGCGCGGAGGCCTTGCCCCGGAGAGCTCGCCCCGGCCGCCAGCGGCCTCCCGCTCCCTC
>WEKW01009467.1:29349-41002 GCA_013389905.1 Sula dactylatra
GGCGGAGCGCCGAGCGCCGGTGCTCGGCGTGCTGATGTTAGCGCGTGCGACGTCATCCCGGAGCCGGAGCACGCAGGCCTCGCTCGCGCAGGCGCGCGGCCATCAGAGGTCCTCCCAGAAGAGGGAGGGAGCCGCGGGAAGCCACGCTGAGGCGGTTGCTCAGCGTACTCCGTGTGGAGGAGAGTGTCCTGTGGGCCGGGCGTGCAGAGGCCCGCGGGGCTCAGCGTGCCGAGGAGCTTCGTAGGCTGCCAGAAGGCAAATGCCGTAACACTGCCCGAGAACAGGGCTGTCGCCTTGCTCAGGGTGCCGGGAGGCTGGGGGCAATGGGCCCTCCTCTGCTTGCGGGGGGAATGGTATCCAGAGTCCCCATGTGCCCCCTCGGGCAAAGAGAAAGCAACTCTGACCCTCCTCACGGGGAGGCGGGGGGTTGGTCCGCCCAGGCAGCACAAGCAACAACATGGTAAACTGCCAAAAAAACAAGACCTGACCCCCATTTACACACTGGGGTCACCCAGCTCAGCGACAGGAAAGGCACTGGCTGCCCCGCGGTGCTCAGAGGCACCCTGAGCCCTGGCTACTGGGTGGTCCCCATGCCCACAGTGCTTCAGTTTTTTGATTTTTCATGATCTTTTCCTTGCACTGTCCTAAGCATTTTTCATTTTTTGTTTTCCCTTCTGCTGTAAAGACACAAAGAAATAGAAACAGTATACCTGACAATCTTTCATTTAATGATTATGGTTTAAGAATAATGGGGAAATCCCAGGCTTCATCAGCTAAATCAAGTCTTCTTGGAAACTTCTCTTGTCTCGCACCACTTTTCTTTTTTCCAGTCAGTTCTAAATCATGATTCTTGTACCCGAATTCAGCCGCCTGTACCCCATCACCTACAGACAATGCATGTCTGAGATTTTACATGCCTTAGCATTTCTTGCAGAATTGCTTATCCCTTCTGGTTTGTGTACCTTGCTGCTTCAGAACATGTCCCATTGCTTTCTCTCTCCTTTCTATCATACGTTACCTCAGCTCCTCCAACCTCATCTCCCACCTTTCCTTTCTTCCTCCTGGCCAGCCCCTGGTCCCAGCTATGGAACACTTTTGGGACCTCTTTCCCTAGATTTCTCACCTGACTTCTCTCTTCTATCCACTCAGTGAATCAATGTGCTCATCTTTAATATTTCTTGGTGTCAATAGGTGCTTTTCTAAAGGCCCTCAGAGACTTGCATAAGGACTACTTCAGGTTTTCACACTAACCTATCCTTTTACCATTGGGGCCACCCTGATACCTGAAGGTGTAGCCATGTGCTGGCTGTCCCTCCACAGGGAACACTTTGGTGTCCCCACCTCTGCCCTGTTCCTGCCCGGTGTTACCCTGGGCTGCCTGACCCCACCTCAGCCTTCCTCACCCAAACCCCAGTCCTGTACCCCTAAGGTAACAGCCTTCAAAGCCCTTTTGCAAACGCCCTCGCTGAAGGACCGCAGGCAGTTCTTGGGGAGTAGAGAAAATCCAATCTGCCTTCATTTGACTTGGGAAGGAAGAAGCAAAGCATAAGGTCACCAGAGCTTTGACAGCTTTGTAGTTGCCCAAAATCTTCCTCGTATCTCTGTAACAGTTGTAAAAATGACATCGCTGTGGCAGGGCAGTTGGATTTATTTTCAGCATGAATAAGTGTACTTTTCCTAACCTTATTTTCAGAAGTGGCTAACCTATCTGGTCTGATACTTCCCTCCACCAAAAGTGTTTGCTTGCAGCAGTACTCAGGTAGGAAAATTCAGCCTAAATAATTGTTATTTAGCAAATACTTAACCTTCTGAAGGCACTCATAATGTCAGGCAACCTTGCCAAGAGGTGATAATACCAGGTCAGCCCAAAATATACATTATGAATAGCTGGCAGTGCTTGTCTTTGTACATACTGATTGACTACAGATGAGGCAGAAGATAGGACAAGAAGGAAAAAAGTGTCCTGTACAAACAGCTGGAGAGGAGGTGGGCTCCAGGGACCTCATTAGCACCTTTAAAGGAGATAAAGTGATGTCTGCTAAGCTGTAAGTGCTGCATGTTGCAGTGCTTCTTTCTCTCTCCTCTGCGTTGGCTGCACCTCTTCATTCAGCAGTTTGCCCAAGGCAGCTCTGTTGCAGCTGCAGGCTCCCATTTACAGAAAGCCACCACCCAAACTGGCCGCTAATGCTCTTAGCATTCACAGTCAGTGAAAAACGTTTATGTTGTGACATCTCTTGCACAAACTGCCACCAGAGCGACCACCTTTCCTCTGAGCTTCTGCCGTTTTCTTTGCCCCATCTGTTCTTCCAGGGCACCTCGGTGCACCTGCTGATCCGCACAGGTCTAACTCTGAATGGGGACCATCTCTCTGTTGCCAGGCTTGGTTGCTTCACCGGGCTGTTGCTAAAAGAGCGCTCGCTTCCTGCTTTCTCCCTTGCCTACCAGGAGGGACAGGAATGAGAAGATGGCTGTAATTGTTACGCACATGGCAGATGGAAAATGGCTGCTAATCTAGACCTTAATTAATTTTGTTGCCTCCTTGTGCCTAACTAGCATATACAGAAAAGTTGTGATGGCTTTTCAGTTAGGAAAATGGATGTCCTTTAACCACTCTACAGAAAAAAAAAGAAATCCTTTTCCACCAAAGGTTAACTAGCATACAAGTGTGATCAGTGACAGCTCTAATGCTTTCGAGTTGGTAGGGATGCCACCACCAAATTTTGTATTAGGCCGATGCGTATGTATGTGTGCGCATGTATAATGCAGCAGAGACTTAATATTAACAAGATAAGAATATTTAGTTAATGTAAGTCTGAAAACAGAAAATGTGGCTGTTGCCTTGCAAAGAACCTTTCAACTTTCTTGTATGCACTTTTTCACTCAGACCAGTTTGACACAGCCATGCACTACTTTGCAGGCACCTGAACGTGTAAGAATTCTGCCGTGCATTTAGGGGTTAATAGAGAAAAAACTACTTCTTACATGTATGAAGTTTTTTTACATGCTGTAAGCTGGTAAGTGTTGCCTCTAACATTACACAGCACCTCCTTTTTATCTACCACCCTCTCCCTTGCACATGTCTGCCATTGCATGTCATTGCTAAGAGAAGGGGGACAAAGATTTAGCAAAGTTCATAAAACTCTGCGGGATCAGAGCCAACTGCCTGCAGCCTACGAGGCGTCCCTGCATTGTGCCTGACTGCCTTTGTGCCCAGCAATGGACCTTTGTAATATCAGATGGCAGCCTCTCCTGGGAGCTGCTAGAATTCAGTAACTAGCAGTTGTAAAGTTGGGGCAGCAGAGCTGCTAGCCTTTTTAGTTTCCTAGAATATTTTTTTGACTATTTCAAGCAGTCTGTACTCCAAAGTCACTGTATATTGTAGCAATCAAAGTCCAGCAGGTGAGGATATGAATAAACATGGTTCACAAACAATGTTATTTCTCTTACCAAACTCACTACCGTCCAGGAGGGTAATGAGCATGCTACTGTCAACAGAATCTACATACGCACCGCTGACCTTTCGTTTTGTAGTTGTGGAAACTACACTTCAGAATTACTTAGGTCTTTGGAAGAAAGTTGTAGAGACTTTATTGGTCATGCTTTCTCAAATATGTTATTTGTATATCCTCTTCTAAAAAGTCTCTTGTTGACTTTGCATAAACATTTATTTAATTTTTGCTCAGCAGTAATAATAACTAATATATATATGGTAGTGTAATAATTCCTAAGGAAATAATAAATCTGCATTTGCCTATACAAACACTATTTTCCTGTGTTGTACACAGGTGCTAAGATAAATATTATTACTAGGGTTTCTTGTGCAGTTTGTGTCCACCCCCTCTCTGTAACAATCTCATTTATTCAGTTTCAAATTATGTAATAAATCTTCAGTCTGCCCTTCATATCCTCTATCACAATTGACATTACATTAAAAGAGAGGGAACATGGTATCACAGCTTTGTGTAGAACTTTAGATTCAAAAAACATGCTCCTTCATGGAAGGAAGTTAACGAACTCGGCAAATGGAAACGTCAAAATGTTTACCTTATCAAAAATTGATGCGGTGACTAATAATCTTTTATTAAGTTCTATTGGTTTATTTCTTTTACAGCAAGCTTGCTTTTAACTTTACTGAATGCTCTCGAAGTATTAAAATAGAGAACACAGTATTTTGTTATTTAACACTATTTCAGTAATTTAATACTAATACTTCAGTAGCGATCATTTTTGTCAGCAGTGCAAAACTGCTCTACATATGAGAAGAAATGTCACATGCGTATGTAGGAGAGTTGACACTATCTGATAGCGGCTTGTTTTTTTTTTTAATTTCAGCACATTAGTGTCCTCTAGCTACAAATACTGTAAAACACAATAAAGCCGCAGGATGCTGATACACTAGTTTCTCAGCTCTTGTCCCCCTCATCCTTTTCCATTTCCCCATAAATACACACTTTTATGCCGCTGGACTTTTGCACAAGTGCAGCATTTCGTAAACAAAACAGAACAAAATAAACCCCAATATAAAGGTCAATAAAACTATTTAGAAAAGGAAACTAGGGGAACACCTGTTATTGGCCACCATTTTAAGAGCTGAGCAGCATCATGTTTGTACTGTAGTAACCGAGTTTAGAAACAGATATAATACAATCTCTTCAGTTGTGCGTTTGGTTAACCTGTCTTTTATTTTTGAGTTAATTTCTGTAAACTTTGTGGTTGTCTGACCCCTTAGCTAGTTTCAGTCAAATTTGGCAAGGGAGCAGACCATATTAGAGAAAAAAAGCTCGTGCAAATATCTAATATGAAAAGCTCCATTAGGCAAAAACCTGAAAAGGATCTGTCTTTATTGTGGGAAAAGTAGGGAGAAAACGCTTTCAGACAAAGCGACTGGGCCAAGGCCCAGGCCACACAGCAGGTACATACCAGCCAGTTAAGCCAGCATATGTGTAGCTCCAGCCCAGCCACAGCACGACATCTCTGTCCCACAGGCCAAAAATAAGGTATGAAATGGGGATGGGGAGGGCAGGAAAAGGAGGAGGAGTGGAAACGATAGCATTATTATCTTGGGGAGAAGAAAGGAATGGCAAGGATACTGTATTGTAGACGTTTAAGTATAGGATATGGAGATAGTGAAAAATTGGGGAAGACAGCAATACACGCGACCCGGCAAAAGGCAAGCTTACTGAAAACTAGACTTTCTTTGTTTAACAGCTTACAGAATTGTATGGAATTCGTCAAACCTCAGCAAACCACCTGTATACCTGCGGAGAAAGGGAGTGGCATATATTATCAGAGGGAGTAACTGAAAAAGAGCCTGAAAAGGCTGCAAAGCACTCCAGTAAATTCCCTACCTTCAGGACTTTTGTGCTTAGCAGCAGCAGCAACTTGACAGGGCACATCAATGCACATGTCTCCGCTTCCCAAAACATACTGTAGAGTCGAAAGAAATTTAGTAAAACCTAGGGGCTGCAGCAGCTCAGCACACACACCTGAGTTCATCACACCAGCTGTTGGAAGACTCAAGGGAAGGGTCACTGCCTACATTTCAACATCCAGCACAGTAGCACACGCGTGCCAGCTACCACCTTGTTCAAATATGGAAGGTGCACTGGTGACCTGTGACATTGGAGTTACATTCAACACAGTCCAGTAATGTCCCCATCGTTCTTGGCTGATGCACACAAGCTCTCTAATGGGGTACATTTTACATTGAGTATGTAGTGTCCTCTCAGCAGTTTATCCTACTTTTCCTGTTGGAGGGAAGGGAGTCAAAACAAACACCACATGAGTAATAAGATTTGTCAGGGTCTTACCTTGTATTTCATTATTCCTCTGGCAACAGGAGTTACAGGATTTCCTTTATGAATTAGCTGCACTGGAGGGACTATACATGTTTACTTGCTAGCCAATACACGTAACAGATGACTGACTGACAAAGCAAGCTCCTTTATCCCAAGCTCTGGGAGGCGCCAGCAAGCCTGTGTAAGTTTGTTCAGCTTCCATGACAATGACCAATAACAGCAGGAACAGATTTTAGCTGGGCAACAACTTTGCAAGGGATAGCTATGCAAATCACAGCGATGGCCTAATAGCTCTGCTCCAGCTCCCCACTCACAATGCCAAGGCTACCCACCCACAACTCTCCAGAGATGTTCTAGATTAGAGGCTTGTTTTATTTTAAATACTTACATAGCATTTGAAAGAGCAGCCTATGCATTCCTGAAATTGCTACATTCACAGCATGTTTATTTTTTATACAAACAATCCCTATTTTATCATGTTAAGAGTGGCAAATAGGATAAAGCATACTTTTCACAGCTTTAAGAACAAAAATAGCACACTACTGAGCTAGCAGATGGCCAATACCAACTTTGTTAATTAGAGTTCTAGAATATTTTCACCTATGCGGAGGTTGCTTGCTTTAAGGAAATATTATGCTGCTGAATTTGTAAGCACGATAACTTGGCAATCATTATTTTGACATGGAAGTAGAAGCCCATTTCAAAGTTTTATTAATTCAAGTCATAAAAAAGTTACAGCAACTTCAAATATGTACAAACAGCCATAAAAACGTCATGTTCAGTTATACAGGAGACAGTCTCGTTACAACATGGCCACAAAAATTATTTTCAATAAACCTCCCACAAGGGTAAAACAACCATTTAAGCATGTATGCTCCGAAACCCTAGTAACAGCAGTTGTCAACTCATTTCACCATCATAAAAACAAAAAAAATAAAATCAGGGAGCAAGAGTTAAGTGTGACTTGAGTAAGATGGGGCATTTAAGATTTAACTCTCAACAAACAATGCAAGTAGTAGCATGGTTACCAGTCTTGGCTGTTAAGAGTTTTAACAATCATTAAGTGAGCACAACTGCCTCCCTTTCAGGAGGCATCTTTGAAGAGTTAACATCCATGCCTCCAATGTTTCTGTTGTCTTCTTTTTTGAATCTCACTGTGTCTTCAGCTGATTTCATTACGCGTTCAGCGCTCTGTGCATTTCATTCATTTCCTTTACCTGGAGAGGAGGTAGAGAGAGATCAACGTTTGTGCTACTTCTTAACATCAGACCCAAGTAGTCAATAGGACTTAACAACCCAGATTTTCATTAACAAAGGGATCTGATGTAACACTAACAGAATCAAACATGCCAAGACTGCTGTAATACTTCAGCTTTATGTAATTTTTAAAAAACCCACAGCACTCTTTGGGGTGTGTGCAGGGAGCAGACTTTACTATTTAGCTACAACACCCTCTGGATTCCTTTACAAAAGGCTCTGCACTTGGGGTGAAGCACCATGCCGTAGTACCATTTGTTACTATTCCATTGGCAAGTAGCTTTTCAACAGAAGCTGCAGGTTCCATGCAAATGCCTCAAGTAAAAGTCTTCGTGACATAGTTCTGTCAGCCCTTGCTATGGATATGTAAAATTAACACTTGCTGTCAGCACTCCCCCCCCCCATTCCCAGGAAATGAAGCAGATCACCAGTCACCTTTGAAGAACACCGGTGAACTACATAGAGATGTAAGTGTATAGAGATACATAGTTACAGAATTTGAACACTTCCTGCCAACCTCTTCCCTGCACGTATACTGTAAACAGAAATTAATTACCTCCGCTTTCACGTACTTCCCTTTCCTCCTCCTTGTGAAGACCTGTAAGAGAAGGACAGAAAAATTGTGAAGTTTTCTTTAAGTCTGGACTTACATGTAACTTCATCTGGTTGTGACTTTAAAACTCCAAACTTGAAGCTGTCCCTCCCTCATCCTTCCAAAGCGAGATACACGAGAGACTGTCTGGCAATCTCAACTACTTTAAACCAGGAGGCAAGACAGGTACTTTCTTCACTTCAATGAGTTGTTCCAAATACTTTCATCTTCCCCGCCAACACCCTTCATTGTAACCTGAAACATTGACTGTATGTCCATCACCTCTTTCCCACCTCTAAAGTCTCAAAACAAGCCAGTTGACAGAGGAAGGCTGTTTCTATCAGTGTCCAATTTTTCTGGTATGTTGTTATTTCCCAGATTACACTACTACCCCTTCTGCTTGGCAGGTTTGTTAGAACTTACCAGAACAACAATTCCAGCAACTATTGCTATTACTACTACTACAATGACAGCAATGAGGCCAGGAGTCAGAGACTTCATGGAAAACTCCGGTGCAATTTCATCAACATAGTAGACCACTGTCTTCTCAAAACGCAGCTCTTCATTATCAATGCTGACATTTAACTTGTTATTAAGAAAGATGGAGTCACCTTTTACCTAAGAACAGATGGGAAAGAAAAGACTTGCTAGTTCACATTGTAACAGGCATTCGTCTACGCACTGCAATAATTCATCTTGCTTTAGCCAGTGCACAGTAAGACTACTGAATGCAATGCAAAACACACATCTAGTCTTTGGCAGACTTTACCCACGACACACTTACATCTTTTTCAAAGTAGTAGGCCACATCAGCTATATCCACACCTCCAGAAGATTTGTCTGAGACATTCTGCTTCAAATCAATAGTAATGAAAGGTTTTTCATACTGAAAAAAAAAAAAATGGTATTAAGAAGGGGCTAGTTTAAATCCAACTACACAGCAAAATATTACGATCCAAGTTGTGAACTGACATCCTGAATCAAGTTTATGGTACTTGTTCTCAAGCCAACTGTTTACAGTGTGATTCAAATTCCACTTTTTTAGTGAAGTAAGAATTCATCTACCAACTGAGGAGAGCAATATGTTGATTTCTCAGTATTTCAGTTCAGATATGGCTATTTGCTAGCTGCTCAATAAGTGTCACTGTTTTGTGAGCTGCTAATAAGAGTCATGCTGTACTGCATTAGTCAGGCAAGTTTTCAGTGTTATTCACAACAAAGTAAAATTCTGATACTTTACTAAAAATTATGTGCCTCTTACCAGAACACCACTTATATAGCGTCCATCCAGCATGTAACGACTGGTAATTGTTTTCCTGAAGAAACTGTAAGGATATTAAAGCCATAGCTGTTAAAAACAGTACTATTTTACACATTTGTTTTCAGAAGAAAGGAGGACTAGTATAATTTTTTTTTCCCCTGCAGTCTCTCTGTGGTGGGTTGACCCCAGCTGGCAGCTAAACCCTCACCTGGTCTCTCACTCACTTCCCCCTAGCAGGATTGGGAAGAGAATCAGAAGGGCAGAAAGCAAGAAAAATCCCTCATGGGTCAAGACAAAGACAGTCTAGTAAGTGAAAGGGTTGGGTGAGGGAAATAAAAAACCTCAAGTGATGCAAAAGCCGTCACTCACCACTAGCAGATTGACACCCAGCCAATCTCCAAGCAATGGCTACGTGCAATAAACGTTCCCCCAGATTTACTGCTGGGCATGACATTATGCAATATGGGATCTGTCTTTGGTCAGTTCAGGTCAGCTGTATCAGCTTCCCAACCTCTTGCCCACCCCAACCTAGTCACTGGGGCAGCAGAGCGAGAGTCTGAGAAGGCGTGGGCACTACGTAAGCACTGTTCAGCAACAGCTAAAACATCGGTGACTTACCAACGCTGATCACCAGTCTAAAACACAGCACCATACCGACTGCTACCAAGAAAATTAACTCCATCCCAACCAAACCCAGTACACTCTCATTAATAAATTATACTAGAGCTCTGTCAATTTCTAGCCATTAATATGCACTTACTGGAAAATAAACACATACATTACTGCAGTGTTAAGAGAGAAGAGTCTGAACAGCTTTGAGAGTTCAGAAGAGGAACTAGAGAATAACAGCTTTTGTTCGGGGGGGGAGGGGAGAAGGGAGTCATATTTAATTGCTACAAGCATATTTTTCTTGCTATATGACCTCTGACGGAGAGAATTAGGATTTTTTTAGCCAAAAAACAGCTAAACTGTCATTTTTCTCCTGCTACTTTTACACAGTCCCTCCACAATCTCTGTCAGTTTACTTTTTGGGCAGCTTCAGCTTATTACCTTCCATTTCCTTCAGTATATCAACTTGATAAAAAAAAGTAGCATCAATTTTAAATGGAAGTGAATCTCATTAGCAGTTAATTTATTTCCAATAAAAATTAAAGCGATTTTATGAAGGATCTGTAGGTCACTTCTAAGATGTCTTACAAATGAGTTTGCATGTGTGCCAACGCTTCTAAACAATTGTTTAGAAACACACTAGATACCTAGTAGCGCTTGCAGAGATTGCCATGACATCTTACTATCATCACTTACTTCTCTAAAGAGTCAGCATTCAGAGGAGTGTTTCTCTCAGCATGTTTCATTTCAATGATGATCCACCTAAAGTAATAGGTAAATACAATAAGTATTCTTAAAGCACATGTGTATAACAACGCATACTAAAAATCTAACCCGGGGTGGGGGGGTGGGGAACAGAGTAGTGAGAGAAAACCAAAAGAAAGCCCCCTCCAAAACCCTTCAATGTCTCCTTGTTTCTGAAGGGGGGAGAAAAAAAAAAAAAAGCAGTAATCAAGTGTTTATTGCTCCACCTTCATTCATCCCCAGCACATCATTCATAGAGATAAACCCTCTACAACACAGGGCCCAATACAGGAATGTTTTCATGTTGCAGCACACCCTGTGGAAAGACTTACGTCGTTCTGACTAATCGACTGCACTTCAAGTCTGCATTATGTTTGTCAGTTCTTCTAACACCAGCTGTATTCACACACCAACAGGTGGTTCCATTGCACTGCTTCGCCTTGAAAACACCAGTATTTTCACACTCGGGATCATAAAGGCCATCAGTATCTTCAAATGCATCTTTTGGTTTCTCACGACGACCTGATCTTGAGCCTGTCATTTCTGCTTTCATCAACAGGCATTTTGAAGTCACTAAAAATAAACAGAAAGTCACATTATGCAGCACGTTCAAAACAGAGCTCTTAGTCTGTAAAAACGCAAGATTACACCAAAAGCAACTAGATCTGAAGCCATTACAAGGAAGAGCAGGTTCCCAACACATAGGTGGCGCAGAAAGTCAACACAACTGCGGTATGTCAGCTTCTGAAACCAAATGCATGAGAAGTCCAGTCACCTTCAATTTCGTTCAACCAGAAAATCATTTACAGCATAGCTGAGCTCCAACCAAGAGTAAGGTCCGGAGACAAGGCTCTTTCACCTCTAGATTTGTAGGAAAAGTCATGATACTTGCTTAGAAGGAAGCTAAAACTTAATCTTTGAGAAACCTTTGCCACTGTAGAGGGAAGCCTGCATCAGTATAACCTTACGCATATCCAGACAAGTTACACAGAAGGAATCCTAAGCGCTTATCTTCCATTGCCAGCTGATCCGGAACACCAGGAAGAAACTTTCCTTCCTTATAACCATTATTTGCTAGGAACTCAATGGTCATTTCCACATACTCCCTTGAGTTCAGCTGGCACTTTTCCTTGCCCGCCCGTACCAAAGAGCACACCGCAGCCGACACGCGTGTTTTACTCACAAGTGTTGCAGTTCACAGACACGCGAGATCCAATGGAGTCGCACCAGCAGACGCCCCCGACCAGGGTGCAGTTGGTGACACGCTTGTTCTTCTCGCAGACGCAGGCTGGAAGGGAAAGGAAGGGCAGGGCGGTTGTGAGCGCCGACGCCCCCGGGCCCCGCCACCCGCTCCGCCGCGGGGAGGCGAGACAAAGCCGCCCCACACCGGCC
>WEKW01009467.1:53364-70786 GCA_013389905.1 Sula dactylatra
GAGGGGAGCGGGGCGGGCGGCCGCGGCAGTGGCAGGCTGGCGGTGAGGCCTGCTAGCAGCCCAGAGGGCTGGTCACGTCCGCACGGGAGGGGCGCCTGGGTTTCGGTTCGTTTCGGCTTTGTTTTTTTTGGGTTTTTGTTTTGTTTTGTTTTGTTTTTTAACGAGGCAGCTAACTAGGAGCTGGAGAGCCGGGTAGGCTGCTGTGAGCTGGCCTCAGTCAGCCCTGTGGTCTGTGGAGGGACCTGGTGAAGGAGTAAATGCATTTGCTGCTGTCTAAAATTACCATTCCTACACTCCATTTGGTGTTGTCTTGATTTCTACAGTTACAAACACCTCAGGGTATGTCCTACTTGAGGGATAAGTTTTTATTCCCAATGGCTATAATCAAATGTTATAAAAGTTAAGAGCTCAAGACTTTAATTCTAATCTTACATGGCTTAACTGTGGTTCTATTGCATTAATTCTATTAATTTTTTTTTTAAATACACAGTCACAAATTGGAGGGGAGGAAGGGAGATTTTTTGGTAGATCTAGGTGTGTAGGGCTATGAGGATCTGACAGCAACTTCTGGAAAGGATTTTTTTCCATTTTTCAAAATTTTGGAAAAAGAAAGATCGAAGGCTCTTTCCACTGAAAAAGAGCTTTATCAAATTAGAACTAAATTAATCTACATAGTTGGCTTAGGGCGCAAGACTTAGATAATTAGTACTGATACATTTTTGTATCACCCAACATACAAGCTCTACTGAAATGCTTCATTTGACCAAAAGAGAGACAGAGAACTATTGCTCAAGCTGACTATTTTCGTAGTTAATTTCTTCTTCTTTTTTAACAGGAACCTTTACTTACCAAAATGAGACACAATCTGGTGTGTCAGACACCTCCCACTGTCACTGTTCATGTAAAATCGAGTGCATCCAGATCACATCAGCAAAAAAACCTCATTAGACTAAAGCGGCCTACGTTTAAAGACCATGAAGAAAATTGTGAAAAAAGGGTTCCTAGTCATATATACAAATGTCCAAAGGGACCGTGTCTAGTTATTCAGCGTCAGGAAATGACAGCTTTCTTTAAATTATTTGGTAGGTTAGTAATGATAGATATCAGTGTATTGACTGAACAATAGAAACCTATTAAGCAAGTATGTTTTCTAAACTCTATAACTTGGGAGTGCTTTTTATATAGATACTAACGGCTGTGTCTTTGTCTAAACGTAATTTGTTGTTATATTTTAGTGCATAAATATGTAATGCTTAAGTTAAAAATACAAAAAGTGCTACCAAACTGATGAAAAGTATCTTTTTAAATTACAAATGAAACCAAGGTGGTATGATATTTCCTTTTATGATCATTTCCCTTTCCTTTCTGTTTTCTCTTATATTTCAACAAATACACGTAAAACAACGTACATCTTGTTTTACACAAGGCTTACAAAAGGCTGGACTCCCAGTCTTATTAACACATTATTTATTGTGGGAATAAACGTTTAGGGGGAGAAGTGGAATGGGAAGAAGATCGGAGGAGTTGTAGCATCTCTTTTGCATTTGTGTCTCTTTCATATAAAGTTTTGTATTTATTTAATTTAGTGAAGAGATTAAGTAATAGTGGAAGATTACACTTGGTTTTTATTTGAACCTTGAATACAGGAGTGAATCAGAGAGAGTTTGCGGTAATCCTCCTATAGTACATGTTCACAGACAGTGATGCACTGACCACAAATAATCAAGCAAGTATTGCCTTATAGAGGCTGTCAGGTAATGAAGGTGCTGAGATCTCAACACTCTATGGTTCGTCAGAAGTAACGGTATGCTATCAGATGGAACCACTTAATGCAGGAAGAAGTTACATAAATAGAAAAAATACTGGTGATTTTTCACCTTCACTTGCTATTACTGAGAATGAATGAAACGCAGTCACTAGATTTTCCACCTTGCCTTTCTGGTAGTTTGTCTTTTGTTGCTTCAGTTTTTTCATACCTCATCTCTTTCTCCCCTCAGTTTCTCTGTTCTCTACTGCTGGGTCTAGCTTCTTTCTTTTTATTTGGTTTAATAGAAGGACCATCTGTTATTGATTTACAAATACTTTCTAACAAAAACTATTTTGGTGTTTGAAATGCTACAACTTTATTTTGTTGCAGATGATGATCTAATCCAAGACTTCCTTTGGATGGACTGTTGCTGTAGAATTGCAGACAAGGTAAGTGTATTTCCCTTTAGTTAACAGAACATACACTGAGTGAAAAATCTGCACTTAATCACTTGATACCGTGATGTAAATACAGACCGTAATTTTTTCGAATGTGTTCGTATGGGAGCTTCAAGAAACACAATTTATGCTTTCCTCATCAATAAAAATGACCAGAGTATCTTGGTGCAAGATAAATGTGCGAAGTCTTTTAGGAAATGATGTACTGAAATAATATATTGATACTTAATAATGAATGTAACATTTTACATTTTAAAACAGTATCTCTTGGCAATGACTTTCGTTTATTTCAAGAGGGCTAACTTCACAATAAATGAGCATACCAGAATCAATTTCTTTGTCGCTCTGTAAGTACTTTTAAATTATCTGGTTTTATGAGGATAAACTTTGCATTATTTTATTTCTTTGTTTATGCCACTGATAATTATGATATACTTCTTTAATGAGTGTGTAGTTGTTTAGGTTCTGTATGAAGGATAGAAACGTAATCTACATACTATGTATAAATAGTGCAAATTCTACATTCTTCCTCTGATGACCACCTGTGTGGAACAAGCTTGAGCAGCAGTGAGGGAACGTTTGCGTTGGTGTTGTGATACATAGCATGGCATTCTGCCTACCAAACTGTAAGTCTTTGAACCTTCTTAAGCATTACAAGAAATACACGCAGGACAATACATGGCAACGTATACATGGCTCACACGTCCTGTTGTAAGACCCTGCTTTATATCTTTGCCAGCCTTCAAGTCATTTGTACTGATATGTTTCATCATGATACACACCTCAGGAGTAACTTTTTATTAAAGTTTCTGTCAGCATGACTTAAGTCAACTGTAAAAACATTCCTAGAGAATTTCTGAGAACTTTTTTGAACAGTTCTAAAATTTCTATAGTTGAAAACAGAGGTGCAATCAGGAATCCATCTTTATCAAGCCTATATAATCTCTCCATATTTGGCTACACCTACAGAGTGCTTCAGCATTTTCTTTCATAGTGTTACAGTGCTCAGGTCATCTTTTTCTGTAATAGGGCTTCTCAGATGCTCTGATTTGCACATTAGTGGGGGGAGAAAGATGGTTGTTTCTTCTGCTGTAAATGGTATCTGGGTAGCATCCACTGAGCATGGAGGAGGAAGCTGCCTGACTCCGCTGAACGGAGAAAAGCCAGGCCAGAAGAGAGGGTTAGAAAGGGACAAAGGGTCTGGTGAGAGGGAATATTGGGGTTAGGAACAAGTAAGAAAATTGGGGAGGAGACTAAAAGTCGTATTTTTTCAGGTATGATTTACAGGAGTTTAGTATCAGGAGGATCCAGAGGAAGTAAATATTTTCCTGTTGTCTGAGCAGACGACCCAGAACCAAAAGTAGCACACAGTGAGGGAAGGGAGAAATACAGACATTACAGTCATTTAAGGTTTTCCTTTATACATGACGGTAGAACTGTATTTAGTTGTTTGCTGCTAATTTAATGTGAGCAACATAATTCTCCAAGAATAGCTAAAATCCATAAAGTCGAAACTCTAAAAGTTTAAAATTTTATAAGATAGTTTTAAGCTTTACTTAGAGAATCAGCCAGTAACTGTTCATTTTAGTGCAAGGATATCTTGCCAAGTTGGAGAAAACTGTCAGGACATGTTAGTTCTTGCATATCTACTCATTTAGGAGACTTTAGGGTAAAGTAATTTTCATAAGAGCTTAAGTTTTTATTTACCCAAAGGATACACATGGAACTTTCTGATTAAGAACATACTGTACTCCTGAGAGAAGGCTGTGTTTTGTTAGCAGGTTTTCTCACAATATTAGGAAAAAAGAACTACTTCAATACGATGTCTTTTAATGTTAGAAATCATACTAATAAGGTGATTTAAGATTGAACCACATTTACAGATGCAAACATATATATGTTTGAAGGTATCTTGCAAATACAGTTGAAGAAGATGACGAAGAATCAAAGTATGACATTTTCCCATGGGCTTTGGGAAAAGCCTGGAGAAAGCTCTTCCCTGATTTCATGAAGTTAAGAGATGAACTATGGAGTAGAATTGACTACAGGGCTATTGTAAGCAGACGCTGCTGTGAAGAGGTAGGGAGGGCTTTAATATTGTAGGTGCTGAAGCTACAACAATTAATACCGGCTGACAATTAAGCTCTATACAAATAATTTCTTCCCTAAAGTGCGAGACAAGCCATGGGAAAGAAAAGATGCAGCTGAAATGTAATGGTCCGTTTATCCTCCATGATTTTTTTTTCTTCTGCATTTAAAATACATTCTTTGAAACTGTGCTTTTAAGGTAAACTAGAATATTTTACTTTGCGTTAGTGTTAAAAGTGAAGTTTTTATTGACTAGAATCTTTCTGCTTTATGCAGATATTTTTATTTAAAATTTACCATCAGTCGTTTCACTTCATTCACTTTAGAAATAATTTTGTGTGTGTCTGTGTGTTTGCTTTACAAATTGTAAGTTTGTACACAAGTAAAACCTTCAAATAAAAATCCCAGCACCTCAGGTGAAATTTTAATCCCTTCAAAACTAATAATATAACTTCAGTTGACTTTTTAAGGTAAGGGTTTTTCACTGCATTTAAAAAAACCTCAGGAGATCACACTTCTACCATTCTCTACTATTAATGCAGTGTTACAACTACATTTTTCAAACATATTAGGAGGGAAAAAAGTCATTCCTCACTTTTCAGGTGGAATGTATCTGTCTGGAAAAGCCCCGTCATGTTCTAAGAACATAATGTTTGCTACAGCTGGTGGAAAAGAAAATCTCATTTACTCTGGATTCCCATCTCTGGGGATGGGATTGGGTGCTTACGGGAGAAGTACAAGGGACAAAGCAAGTGTGGAACACTTTTCCCAGTGTACCCTCTCAGCTTCCGGCGGTCACCGGTTCAGTGACATAGTGAACCAGAAGGTCCATCTAGTTGATGTTTAGTAGTTAGTAAAAGACGCCATCTTCAGTCCAACATACAAAGCATAAACTGGTATTTGTGATGATTCACATGAATATATAAGGCTGTAAACTGTTGTGTTTCCACATCTGATTCATAACTGGTTGTGCCTAGGGTTGCAAACTTCCTGGTGAGACAGAAGCAGATAGGTAATAGATGATATCCATGTCAGCTATGTAGTATTCATTCGCTGCCAGGCATAATTGGATCCCTCGTTTTCAGCTGTACATTTTCCCATTATTTCCATGGTTTCTGATCTAACGGCTGTTCTGTTAGGTGATGGGTATTGCTCCAACACATTACATATGGAAGCGAGACCGGTCTACGCACCACAGTGGAGCTGTGAGAAACTACAACCATGATGAAGTACAGCTGCCCCGAGGACCTAGAGCTGCTACTCCTACCGACTGCTTGCTTTGTGGTAAGAAAGGAAGATTTGTACAACTAGGATTATCATCATCTTCCTCCTCATCTACTGGCACTTTGGAATTACATTCATCCCAGAATTCGAAGGACACCTTTCTAACTGAAAAAATGCTTGTTGACTCTCCTTTTTATCACACCCAAGGTATGGTTTAATATTGCAGATAATTTTTGGTTAGTTTAGGCAATTAAGGCCATATTTTCCCTTTTGACTACTGTAGGGACTACTGTGTGACAAGACATGATCTCTACATGTTAGCAGAAATCCCTGTTACAAACGCAGTTCAGAACTGTGCTTTTACTGCCATAGTTTCATTTTTGTTTTCATGTCTTGTCTCTTGACTCTATGTCAGTGACATAGCTGGAGTGCACAGAGCTCCGCCTGGGGATGGATGAGGAGCCGAGTGAGAGCTTATGGGTCAGGATTAAAGGGAGGGCAGGGACAGGTGACATTATAGTGGGAGTCTGCTACAGGCCACCCAACCAGGAAGACCGAGCGGACGAGGCCCTCTATAGACAGATAGGAGCAGCCTCAGGATCACAAGCCCTGTCCTCAGGGTTGGCAGAGTACCATGGCATAAAGCCCTGGAGGGAAGAGGGGCCCAGGAAACCCGGGTAATATTCAAGGATCACCTCCTCCAAGCTCAGGAGTGATGCATCCCAACAAAGTGGAAGTCAGGCAAAAACACCAGGAGGTGTTTTGGATGGACGAGGAACTCCTGGACAAAGTCAAACACGAAAAGGAAGCCTACAGAGGGTGGAAGCAAGGACAGGTAGCCTGGGAGGAATACAGAGGAATTGTCTGAGCAGCCAGGGATCAGGTTAGGAAAGCTAAAGCCCTGTAGAATGAAATCTGGCCAGGGATGTCAAGGGCAACTAGAAAAGCGGTGATAGAAGGAAGACTAGGGAAAGTCTGGTCCTTCTCTGGAAGGAAACAGGAGACCTGGTTACTCGGGATATGGAGAAGGCTGAGGTACTCAATGACTTTTTTGCCTCAGTCTTCACCAGCAAGTGCTCAAGCCACACCACCCAAGTCGCAGAAGGCAAAGGCAGGGACTGGGTGAATGACGAACCACTCACTGTTGGAGAAGACCAGGTTCAAGACCACCTACGGAACCTGAAAGTGCACAAGTCCATGGGACCTGATGAGATGCATCTGTGAGTCCTGAGGGAACTGGTGGATGAAGTTGCTAAGCCACTATCCATCATATTTGTTGATAGACAATGAAGTTGTGGCAGTCTGGTGAAGTCCCCACTGACCGGAAAAGGAGAAACGTAACCCCCATTTTTAAAATGGGGAAAAAAGGAAGACCTGGGGAACTACAGGTCAGTCAGTCTCACCTCTGTGCCCAGCAAGATCATGGAGCAGATCCTCCTGGAAACTATGCTAAGGCACATGGAAAATAGGAGGCGATTGGTGACAGCCAACATGGCTTCACCAAGGGCAAATTGTGCCTGACAAATTTGGTGGCCTTCTATGACGGGGTTACAGTGTTGCTGGATAAGGGAAGAGCAACTGATGTCATCTGCCTGGACTTGGGCAAAGCATTTGGCACTGTTCTGCATGACATCCTTGTCTCTAAATTGGAGAGACATGGATTTGACAGATGGACCGCTTGGTGGATAAGGAATTGCCTGGATGGTTGCACTCATGGGCGTTCCTCATGGGTCAGTATTGGGGCCGGCGCTGTTTAACATCTTTGTCAGTGACACGGACAGTGGGATTGAGTGCACCCTCAGCAAGTTTGCTGACAGCACCAAGCTGTGTGGTGCAGTTGACACGCTGGAGGCAAGGGATGCCATCCAGAGGGACCTTGACCAGCTTGAGAGGCAGGCTGTTTGAACCTCATCAAGTTCAACAAGGCCAAGTGCAAGGTCCTGCACATGGGTGAGGGCAATCCCAAGCACCAGTACGGCCTGGGCAGAGAATGGATTGAGAGCAGCCCTGGGGAGAAGGACTTGTTGGTTGATGAACATGACCTGGCAGTGTGTGCTTGCAGCCCAGAAAGACAATTGTATCCTGGGCTGCATGAAAAGAAGCATGGCCAGCAGGTCAAGGGAGGTGATTCTGCCCCTCTACTTTGCTCTAGTGAGACCCCACCTGGAGCACTGCGTCCAGCTCTGGAGCCCTCAGCACAGGGAAGACATGGACCTGTTGGAGCAGGTCCAGAGGAAGGCCACAAAAATAATCCAAGGGCTGGGGCACCTCTCCTACAAGGACAGGCTGAGAGAGTTGAGGTTGTTGAGCCTGGAGAAGAGAAGGCTCTGGGGAGAATTTAAAGCAGACTTGCAGGGGGCCTACAGGAAAGCTGGAGAGGGACTTTTTACAAGGGCATATAGTGACAGGACAAGGGGTAATGGCTTTAAACTGAAAGAGGGGAGATTTAGATTAGGTACGAGGAAGAATTTTTTCACTCTGAGGGCGGTGAGGCACTGAAACAGGTTGCCCAGAGAGGTGGTAGGTGCCCCATCCCTGGAAGTGTTCAAGGCCAGGCTGGATGGGGCTTTGAGCAACCTGGTCCAGTGGAAGGTGTCCCTGCCCATGGCAGGGGGGTTGGAACTAGAGGATCTTTAAGGTCCCTCCAACCCAACCATTCTGTGATTCTATAACTGCCTGGAAGTACCAACTGCTATATATTCTGAGTCTCTTCAAACTACTACAACAGATTCTGGGTTGCGTTCCAGTCTGTTAGGCATTTATTACTATTCTTGCATTATAAATTAAGAGAATCCTATTTTAAACACTTAGAATTGGCTAGAAGAAACAGTAAAAATACCGGTGTCGGTCATGTGAGTTAAAAGAGCGTGTGTGAGTTGAAGCACTCTCGAGGAAAGCTCTGTTTTTAGAGGGGGCAGGCTGCTCGGTTGCTGCCATCAGTTTGGGCATACATTAAATCAAAATTCACATTTTCCTTTAATTGTACCTCAATTGTTGACAGAGTTTATACAAGATTTCCTTTTAAGACTGGGGGACGAGTAGAAAACAATACAAAGGTTTATTGTTAAAATTGTTTTATGTAATTGAATCTTTGCACATCGATCTACTCTAAACAGGGTCCTGAGCCTTTGTGTGAGAAGCCTCCATGGCATACAGCAGTTATGGGGCAAATGCTCACTGTTTAACTTAATAGTAAGAGTGGAACATACTTGAGATGTCAACTTCCTAGGGGGCTGTACAAGGCCTCAGTTCTGCAAAGCTATTTTCATGGGCTTAACCACTGCAGAGGTCCTAGTATACTTATTTACGACAGAGTTACAGTTATGTATAGCTCTATTTTTTATTTGCATGTGTTCTCACTAATACCCAAATTTTTGCTATTATAGTAGGATTGTGTTATTGCTTTTGACAGCTTCAGTATAACTGTGATTCTCAAGGGATCCCTCAACTTGGAAAAAATTTGCATTTGAATGTTCCTTGAAATACAGAACAAGTCAGGTGGCTACAACACATCATTTATTAAATGTAATGTGTTAAACCTCACCATGTGCTTATGCAAGACTCTAAAAGACTTAATTTGAAATCTATTTTTACTTGAGAGATCTTGCTTTTCATATCTGACAAAGGTCAGAACAAATTGTGTTCTTTTTGACCATTTGAGAATGCTGTATATAAAAGAGTTCACAAATAAGCAGCCAACCTTCAGCAGGGCTGGTGGACATGAACCAAAGCTATACATGTCAATAACTGGTCTTTTCTTGAACAGGCACAGCTTTATCAAGAGAACAAATTCAGTGAATTTCCATTTCTTTTATAGCTGTGCTTTAAGAACATCATTCTTAAAGAAACAGATAGCCACCAGTCAGTAGGCAGTGCAGTCAGAAGCTGCTTTGCTTGCATTTCAAAGGGCGGGCTTTGATCCCTTATTTTCTTAACTACATTTTCTTCTTGTTTCTGGTAGACTGTCAGAGCCTGTCTAGCAGAAGGAGACGAGGTAGCACCTTCAACCAAGACAAATCCATGGACTGGTTTACAAGCAACGAGGAGTGAGATGGAAACAGATACGTTACTTTGCAGAACAATCAGTGTTGCATGGCAACACCATACCTGATGATTCTGTTAAAGCTTTTCTCTTCAAATAGTAGGTGGGATTTCAAACTTTATAGATGGTGGAAATCAAAGCAGTCATTACTTAAAAGTTACACAACTTGCAAAAAGGAGCAGCTACTTTGTAACATTTTATTTTATTCTGATACAATACTCAAATTAGCAGCTAACATCTCAGCAGCGTCAAGAAAGTGGCGGTCGAAATTTTCTCAGCTTGGTAAGGAATGCTAATTAAAAACGAAAAGTTACTACTTCAGTATTTCAATACACAATGATTAGTTTATTACTATAAGTTTTATGATTTCATGATATAGTAACATGTCAAATGTGAGTACAAAAAAAAAGTATTTTTGAAAACAGAATACCACTAAACATTTAAGGTAAAACCCCTATTTTCCCAGTGTCTCACCTGAATGAGCATCCTGCCAATAAGATGGTCTGGCAACGTAAGGCACCGAGCGGTATGTTTCAGCAGCGTCAGAAAGTGATTCTGTGAGAAGTAAATTCTTTTTAATTCTTTCTGATAAGTTTAAAACATGCACGCAGACCAGAGTTGCCAGTGCTTTCTTTTTGCTTCTGTTGAAGTGCTTTGTTGTCACATATCAGTACATTCAGACCTCTGCTCTACTATGGACTTTGCAAATCTATGCTAGTATGAGGCATCTTTTTTGGTTTTGCCAGAACAGCATGACAAAACAGAGCACACTGGTAACGTTTCTTCTGTGGCATCCTTAAGCCCATCAGGGTCCTCTAAGGCAGCTATAGGACGAGTATATGGGACTGAATTTTATAAAAAAAAAAACCCTGAAATCAGTAGAAGAAGGGCAGTCATTCTTTATTTGCAGATTGCAATGTATTTTCCACCTAGTTTAGATTTTTAATAAGATACTTAAATAACGATTCATATATCCTTTTTCAAACCTGACAAGGTCTAGGCTGTCCAGAAGCTTGTCTGTTCTTCACAACAATCTTAGCTGACCTAAGAAAAAAATACTGCCTCTTCCTACAAACTTTGCCTTCATTATATCCTTGGATTACCAAATTGCAGTAACAGGATAACTCATCAGCAATAATGTTCTTACCATTGTATTCACTTCCGTTAAGAACTACTTGATCCTGAACATGGATTTCTTCATATTCCTTCTGAGGTGGTTCTTCAGTATTTTCTTGAGTTTCCACCATTTCGCTTGATTTGCAATTCTTGATTTTAGCAGGGTGTACCAACCAATTCCTGTGAGTTACCTCAATGATCTTTTCACACAAAAACGGGAGCTTGCAGGTCCGTATTCTGTCTAAAAGGTCAATAACCTGTGTGATGCTTTTGAGGAAACGCAAAGGATAAAGTAGTATTTTGAAAACTCAGATCATACACTCTTAGTCTCAATTCATCTGTCACATTCTTTACCTTTGAGGTTACGAGTCCTTCAGTATTAGGATAAAGGAGCTAGCGACCTGACTACTGACGTGGAAAACAGCACAGTTATTTTGAGGATGTCATTAAGAGGAAACTTCCACGGACCATAACGAGAACATTCTCAAAGTAAAGGCCAAAGGATTTGGCCAAGCATAACTTGTGTTACAAGTGTAACACAACTTGTGCAACTCCCTACAAAAAAAAAAACTATGTGGGGAAAAAATTTTCATTAAATATTTAATTAATGCTGGATGTATATTTTAAAAGATGTTTGGCTTTGTATCAATGTTAGGCGACGCCTGAATAAATCCTTAAGTGCCAAAAGTAAATACTTACTTTGCTAAATACACAGCACACACACCGCCCTGTTTCAGACTTGGGTGTACAACAGGCAGAGCCGACTGAGGGTTAAGCATATCCAGAACTACCTGCAAGAGAAAGATACATATGCTTTCCTAGTAAATATTCATATATATATATATATATCAATCTTTTCCATAACAATGTTTGAAAAAACAATGTTTACCTATGGAAAATGAATGCACACAACAGCAGTATGTAATCACAAACCAGCTTTATTACTGCCTCAAAACCTTAGAGAAACCTGAGGTCCCCACATTTACAAAACAAAGTCCTTGCTACTTCCAAATGGATTAGCAAGTAGCGTTTCACTCACGTAGTAGTCCTGTGGTAACATTAAACCTCCTACTAATTAAATTCCATAATACTGACATTAAGAAAAGCTTTTAGAAGACTACATTTACAAACACCTTTGGATATCTAGTTTTCATATTTAAAAAACCCAAATGTTCAAAGGCATCTTTCTCATGAAGAGCTCACACTACAGTCTCAATGCCTAACTTCCTGTTTGTTTTGAGATTTAGAAAACTTCTGTCTTTGGCAATTTATCCATCTTCTGCTAGAAAACTGTTCAAACTGTAAAACAATGGGATATATGATATGTGATCCTTCCTGTGGACTCTTACATTTAAAGTTTTAAAAATTATATTTTTATGCTATATATTTTATTTCTTTGCTCAAACTGTTTAACACAATTGTCGTTTGTTTAAAGCATTAATGTAAGCAGTTTGTCCGCTTTACACGGGAGAGTGGTTAACATCTAGCTGTCTTCCCCAGCACGCCTCCGTTTACAAAATCTTGATACAAAAAGCAGGACAGGAGAGCAAGCAAGAGCATTCCTTGCTCTAACTTAGGCCTTAGTTACACTGTGCATTTTATATAGTTGATAGCAAAGTGTTTACATATTTATATTTTCAATAAGCTTATGTATTATTCTTAATGTTTGAACTATATGCCTTAGATACAAAAATATCAATTTCTCCAAAATACAAGAAAGTAAGTTTGTCTTTGCTTACAAGACAGTTGTGATTAATTGTACCAGTTGTGTACTACACCCATATTGTTCTTTCATTTGAGAAACTAACTGCAATCTTGAAAATACTTGTAATCTGACAAAAAAAATCACAATGTTTCTTTCATTGATGAGGATCTGATTGGTTTTTTCTCATGTTAAACTAGATATAGGAATCTCATTATGAGTGGGAGCACTAGAGCTTTTAATTTAAGCAGAAAAGATTAATGTCAAATGGGGGGATTTTTTTGGGACTTACTGCGTCAAGTGTAATAGATTTCATATCCAGAGCAGCTGTTGAAATGTCTTTAAGAACGAAATCTATGTTATCTGGCCACTCTTCCATATGCCCTATTGCCCACGCAGCACACCAGTGCCTGTAATTCTTCTTAGCTAAATTATGATGATCATCTCTGATTTCATAACTTATAACACGTCCTTTGGGCCCAACTGAAAACAAGCAAAAGATACGAGACTTATTACTTTCCCCCCTGTAATAAAGAATTGAGAAAAAAGTAGCGTAGTAAATGCCAGCAGCACACCTTTAAACCTCAGCTTCCCTTTAGGAAGTAATCACATAAGAAACAAAAAATTACCATTTATTTTTTCTTTAAATTTAAATCGAATATATGCAGATAAAGTGCTGAGTTAGTTCTTTTACAGACTGAAATCCATCGTTATAGCAGTATGAACTGTTCCTAAGATGTCCTCCCGAAGCAACTCCTGCAGCAAGGTGACCAGAGCACCTCTGGCCCCATCAGTGTGCAATTCTCCGGCAGCTCCCAGAGGCACCAGCCAAGAATGCTGCAGCATGGGTCACTCCTCACAGACGCTATAAAGCCAACAGACAGAGGCTGCTTCTGTTGTTAATAAGATTTGAAACTGCTGGTTTTAAATTTGACAGTCTTCATTCTTCCAAAGGTTTGCTGGTTTTCTTGTTAGTTCTTTCTCCACCTGGCCCTCCATAGGGTTGGGGAAGGGCTAAGAAAACCCCTGCACCAGCTCACTGATCTCAGCCTCAGAAACAAGTTTTCAAGTGTACTCCTTGATTTACACAGGCTTGTGTTATTTTCCGATTATTGTCTGTAACTGTAGTAAATTATTTTATTACTTAAGTATAAATTTACTATCCTGAAATTTACCATGAGTCCAATGCACAATGTGCTTCATACAGGAATTGCTATGAGGACACCCAGGCACAGACAGCAGCATGTGCATTGCGGTATTTTTCTATCCTTGTATTACTCTAATTTCTCACACCTATCACACCATTACCTCCCCTTTCTCCTTGCTACTTCGTAGTGGACAAAGACACCTTTCAGCCATCAGCAGCTCCGCGGGTGAGGTTCTGTGACTGTAAGCCATTTTAGGTTGGAGTCACCAGGCTCCTTCCCTCACGTATGTCATCCCACTGTGAATCCATTCAGAAGATTGAACACAAGAGGGGTGGGTTTCCCAGCAGTCCCTCCCTGACCTAGTTCACCCTCGGCCAGACAGAGGCCAGAGCCAGCACATAAGGAGGGAGGGCTGCAGCAGTGTCACCTCTGATCACCTTAAGCAGCTGTAGAATCGCAGCACCAGCTCCTTACTACTCAAGATTATCAGTCTGGAAATACCGGAAGAATAAAATTGTTCAGGTTGGGGTCAGTCTTATTCCCTCCTCTGCTCATTCCAAAAAACTTCCTACATTTTGAAACTGACTTCTGGAAAAATAAGGACAACTAGTTAAAATAGCCAGGCAAAACTCCTCATTCTTGTGAAGCTGCAGTATGTCCAGTTTGCATACATCCTATTTTCCAGTTCTCAAAGATCTTAAAGTCATGGCAAATGCCACAGTCTTAACTTGGTCCCATTGCATGTCAGTAGTTTCTGGGAAAGATTAAAGACGGAATGGAAAATAAAACAAACTGAGAGAACACAAAGAGAGGACATGAGCAAAATCTATTAAATCAATGAGAATTTGGGAAATAAAGTACTTCCACGGACCTTGGTAATGTGTCCTTCAGATTTAAATTCCAGCATTTACCTGTGTGCTGTTTTTCCTGTTGGGTATCACTGTATTAAATGGTGGCAGAATTAGCCAACATTAGGAAAGAGCAAATCAAATCTATTTATTTCTGGGTCAGCACTGAATTGTGTTAAGCTGTGACTAACACTGTCCATATCTGGTGCTGAGTTAGGTTAAAAAAAATTGAAAATATCGATACAATCCCATACCGGTTTCCCTCTCCTCAAAACAGAACCGAACTGAGGCACAAGGACTGCTTTCTTCCCGTGGATAGGGTCAACAGCCTGGTGACACCAAGGATTTTGCTGACTTGGCACAGTTACAGCTAAATTGAAGTGGTCAGAAGGAAGCAAGACTGAAAAAGGAGAGGAATAATCAGTAAGTCTAGGTGTGTTTGTACGAAATGGCCACGGTGGACTGAATACCCAAGGCAGAAAATAATTTGCTGCATTTAGCAAAAGCTAACTTTTGCCTTAGCCAACACTGGGTATTTCATCTCTTTCTTTCCCTCTCTCCAAATGCATCTCTGGAAACAGAAGTGCTGACTTCCGTCTTCTGTTTTGTCAGCTTCCAGCTCCCACAGCAGCAGTGGTTGCTTTGAGGACGATCCCATACTATATTCAAAATCCCATCATGAAACTAGAAAAAACCCCCTAGTTTACTGCAGAGAGATGATCAGAAGGAACTGAGAAATAGCAGGAGGCAGAAAGAGGGAGAGGGAGCAGAGGTGCAACTACTGACCTCAAAACCTGGGCCCAATGTATACCAAGACCACCTGCAGCTGAGTGATCTTGCGGCAGCATTTAATGGCTGATCATTAAAATAAGCATTCTGAACTGAATTAGGAGGCCGCGTGGAGATACTGCAGCCAAAACAAAGGACTAAGAAGAACCTGGTCTGTTCATCTCAGGAGGGGACCCTCCAGATTCCCTTTGCTGCTGCTTACACGTCCTCACCAATTTCAAGCTCCTGATGGATCTCATCACTCTAGTCTGTACCATGCCCTGAGTGTGACCTTTCCCAATTCCTCACATTACCCTCAGCAGTATGACCTGGCATCCCAGAGCAGGGGTGGATCGATGACACTGGTAACATACTTCCTGAATACTACACTTCCTCAGAAAAACTCAATGCTTCTAAAAAGCCCTGTATTGTTACCCTGCAGCACGTGCCAAGGGACAGGAGACATACAGCACTGCTACCTGGGAGAGTAAGAGAAAACTAATTTCCTGCCCTCAAGTTCCAAGGTTATTTAATGGACTGGAACAGAAAGATTTGTTCAATTTGTTTCCGTCACAAGAGCGTAGGAGGAAGCATCACCTCCCACCGGTGCTTGGCAGGCTGTAAGTGGGAGTAGTGAAACGTTTTCTGTCTTGAACTGTTGAACGATACAGAGTACAACCACAAACACAGTCCAAAATGTAAACATTTTACAAAGGCAGCATGGTCTATAGCAAAGCTTTATAGCACACATTGGAAAACAGTAAAGGAGAAACATTACTGCTGAGGTTTCACAGCAGCTCAGGACACGGGGTGCTTCTCAGGTTCAGTGAACACTGCAGGCACCCTCAGGTGTTCAGCTACTCTGACGGTGGGCTGCCTGCCCACAGACCCTGTCTCTGCACATCAGCTGTCAGGACACACAGCTCCTGCTTTTCTGCTCTATCAGTTCAAGATGATCCATGATGAGGTTCCTGTCTTTACCCTCAAAAGTCCTTTAATATTGTAGAGAAGGGTAGTGTTCTGCAATAGCAGAAATACATAAAAAAAACCCCCACAATGTGAAAACCAAATTCAAAGGGTGCTTTATTTTTCAGGTGTGTGCAAAAGCAACCACAGCAAACAATTGTGGGGTTTTTGTTTTGGTTCAGGCTTTTTCTTTCTTTTGGAAGTTCTATCAGGAGCCCATATATCAAATTACTCTGAAACGTGGTCCACTAACAGGATACCTACAGATGAGATGAAGTTTAAGGGTGAGGTTTCCCCCTCACTCACATTGCTGAGTGCAAAGGCTCTCAACCTTTTTGAGTGCTAAGACCTAGATCAAACCAGGCTAGCTAAAATATGAAAAAAATAACAGTGTGTGTCCACATAAGCATTTTCACTGGTACCCAGCGATCCAATTATTCACATGGTCCATCAAGATGACGAAAAGGAAACTGAGAAAGGCAAGAGATTGGTGAAAGAGACTAGTACAGTTAAGACAAAGCCAACAATAATGATGGCTGAAACTCAGCTTTCTGCAGGGCCTTCAGTAACCCTTTGTACTACAACCTTTAAAATACACTGAAAATGTTTTGCGGTCCCTGCACTGGCTCTGGCACAGACATAATCTTCCTTTAAGTCAGCAAAATATACCGGAATATGTGAAGTGCAGCAAAACTTTTTAAGAACTGACCATAAGTATTTGGTCGAAAGAAAGGCAACAAGTGATAAGGGAACTGCAGCTGCTTCCATGTTTTCTAAAACCAGGTTCTCACCTGCTCTTGACAGAAACAAGCTCATAGCACCAGACCCGCTACCAGTTTCCAAAACGGTGTCTCCCGGGTGGACATCCATCATCGTTAACATCGCACTTATATCCTGCGGGGCAGAAAAACACAGCACGTTACTAGACTTGGAAACTGAGGGTGAGATTGGGCCGGTGACCTCCCAGTCAGCAGCCACCAGCCCGGTGGGGAGCCAGTACCTTGGGGTAGGCGATGGTGGGCCCCCGCGGCATCAGCAGCACGTACTCCTCCAGCGAGGGCCGCCTCAGCAGCAGCTGCGCCCCGGCCGCCGTGCGCAGCACCTGCCCGGGCAGCTGCCCGATGATGTTACCGTGGGGCAGAAGGCCGCCGGGGCTGGCCAACACCGAGCCCGCCGCCAGCCGGCACAACAGCCTCAGCGTCGCGTTGTGCTTCCTCCTCATCTCCGCCAGAGCAAACTCCCCGGGGCGGAAAGGGCCGGGACGCGCTCCCGCCGCCTCAGGAGGCGCCTGAGGGGCGGCCACCTCCTCCTTCTC
>WEKW01009467.1:71495-178599 GCA_013389905.1 Sula dactylatra
AAGCCCCGCCGCCGTGCTTGGGGCATGTACACGCGTGACGTTCCCCAGGGTGGGGGTGCGGGGGGGAATCTGCTCTCGTCAGGGGAGCATCGCAGGATTGCTCTTCACAAGGCAAATTTCACGTGTTGGTGGGGGAAGCAGCAGTGGAGACTTTTAAAATTTTTTTTTTTAAACAAAAAAAGGGGCTATCAACAGAAGCACCGATTGTGTAAAATCATTTGTCTTTTGTATCACCTGCGTGGAAGAAGCCTTCCTTGAAGGAGCAAGGTATGTTACTTCATGGCACATCTCACCTCAGTCAAAAAGGTGACGCCACAGAGCAGGTCGGCTGCTGCGTGTCCACTTAGCTTATGTACAGTTCACTTCCCAGTAAAGACAGTATCTCTCCACGCTTCCTTACCCTTGGAAGTATTTCCATGCAAGTTGCTATGCTGCCCGTGATGCGTCTTGCCGAGCTCAGGAATCCTGCGAGAAGGTATTCGCTAACTTCATTCAGAGCACATATCATAGGGCTCGGATGTTCTCCACCTTGAATTTGTTTTATTTAACTTCACCTCAGGTGTGCACTCGACCTGAAAATATCTGGAGTATATACAGTAAGGTACCCTTTCATCCTCTTTATGTTGAAGTAGTCCTATTTTCTTTAGCTACAACATACTGCTTCCTGGGGAAAAAATGTATCCCTTGGAAGTATGGGAAATCCACTGCCTTTATCATAAGAAGTATGGAGGGCTTTTTAAAACGCCTTTTGGTATATCAACAATTTAGTTTTTTCTGAAATACTGTAAGAGGTATTTCAAAATGCTTAACATACAGGTTGCCAATCCAAAGGAAGACGGTATTGTCTCATTTTTCTCAGTTGAGCAGCTTAGTCCCTGAACTTTGAAAACTCTCAGAACATTTGAAGAATGTGGTAGAGAGGGTTAGTTTTAGATTGGCCTTAACCTCTTCATTTGTCACAAAACTTTGAAGAAAAAAGGATACATGCATTAATTGCAGGGCTGTGTAGGTTCTTTGCTTTTAAACTGCTATGTGAAAATGGGGTTAATCTGTCCTATGTGAAATAAAACTTAAGCTAACATAGTGAACTGCTTTGGTGCTATAAGTCAAGCACAGGAGGTTTCTGAGTGGCTTTTAAAAACTAACCCTTTTCTAGAGACCTGCCCCTAAACCCTACAGATGCTCCAATTTAACTTGTTTTAGGGTTGTATAGAAAATGGACTTAATCAGACAGCATTTGGCTAACTCAGTGCTTTCTAATTATTCCAGTAGTTTGAATGCTGTCCGCTGCTTGAAAGTTGGTACGTTTTCAAGTGGAGCTGGAAAACATGCCGTTTCTTGGAATAATTATGCCATAAACTTTTATAATTCATTGGTTTGTCCTTAGCCTGATCTGAAGGACTAAAGCTGTGGTGGTTCTGCCAAATATATTTTATTGAATGTGTTTTTCCTGACATTATCTAGTCTTTTTTTTCTCCTTTTTTTATTCCTGGAGAGTTGACATCTGTCTAGGTAGTACTAGTATCTGGTGTTCAGGGGTAAAACTGTGCCAGTGGATATCTATAAACTGTGTTTGTCCAAGTCACACCTAAACTAAGTATGTTTTGGGCTGCTGCCATGTTAACGAAGGCCACGTGTTACAGGGGAGTATAAGAAATTAAGTTTTGAACTGCAGGCCCTGGAATTGCTGATGGTGGCTTATTGGGATGTTCCCTGCACATGTGCTTTCACGTTGTCAGTGCCTACTGCCATCGCCTGCTCGGTGAAGTGGTGCCTTCTGCAAGAGTATGTGGACCACTGACTTTTAAAATACCTTCTTCCACTTTCTTCCTAATAAGCTGGAACTGCTCTGTCATCTTTAACTCTCAAAACTCTTTAGGCTTCCCCCCCATTTTGGTGTTTTAAGTGCTTTACTTCACATGTGAGCAGCAGAGATCGGATTTCTGGTTTAAAAAAAAAAAAAGTCTCAGTGGCTCACCTAGTCAAGAAATTGTGGAAAAATATGTGCACAGTCCCTTTACAAATAACTTATTTTAACCATCTCTACTAATTAAAACACTGTTATTTTTCAGGCAAAGTTGAAGGATTTCTAAATAAGCTTGAGTTTCCATAAATCTGGAAAAAAACAAACAAACAAACAAAAAAAAACCAAACAAAAAAAAACCAACCAAAAGGAAACTTGATACTTGGTATAGTTCAGCTGTCCCATCCCATCCCATCCATGAAAACAGGGTGCTCTTAAATATAAGACCCTGATTCACACGTGAATCCCACATGGATCTCTACTGCAGCTGGCAGTCTGTCTATGTACTAATCTAATGCAGGGTAGAGAGGTTTGATTTTTCTTTTTTTTTTCTTTTTTTAACTTTTTGAGTTCTCAGAGTGTTTTCTTCCCAAATAATATCCAACATTAAAACATTAATAGGTGTCTGAATTTTCCACTGGCATTTCTTTCATGCAAAAATTTCTGACAAAATGCCCCACTAATAATGCTGATAAAGGGTGGTCAGTAAAGAAACACCTGTGAAAAAAACTTCACTGCCTCTAGCTTTCTTCTTGAGATTGGAAATAACTGTGGACTTCAGTGGGAATTTTGTTGTACCTTCGGGTTGTTCGAAGGGAAATTGGCCCTAACAAACTGCAGTGAAGGGTGGACAAATTTCAGTTAAAAGATTTATGCAAAGGAAGAGAACAAAAGCTGTTCTTATTTGTGTTTTTGCTTTGCGGTGGGGCGTGTGTGAGGTAATCAGTAAAACTACATAGAGATTGACAAGTACCAGAAAACACATAAACTGTACCTGCTCTCCGCTGGCTATGTGGAGTCAGTCTTGGCATGTCAGGCAGCAGTTTCAAGATGGCTTAGTTGGCACTGCTGCTAAAAATTTAACTACTTGAGTCTTTTCTCATATATTGTCTTAACATCTGGTTGATTTACTTGGTTGTGCTTTGTGACTGTGAATGTTTCTTAGCTTCTAAGTTTTCATAATACTTTATAAACACACTTCTTTCCCAGGACAGATGAAGCCTAAACAAATTCTTGCAAAAACCCCCAATGTAATCTCTTTTCTCAAGAGACTGCTTCTGATGGAAAAGTATCTGTATAGCATTTTGTTATCGATTGGCCTGAACCAAAACACTTTTCCTTGTACAAAGTATTGTCTGTGTTAAATATAGAGGAAAAGAAAATCCCACTTGAAAGAACCAAAGTACTTATCCTGCACTGTTAAAACTTTAAATCTCAGTTGTGGTGAAAGCTCCCAAATTCTGATTGTCATTATATCTCTGGGCCCGAGTAAAAATTATTTACGTTTGCTGTGTGATGTCTGTTGTATGATAGATTAGCTACACCGTGTGGAGCTTGCACAGAGCTGATTGCTCACATTGTATCAGAGTCTCCTTTGGCTTCTTCTGGCTGCTCATTATTGCAAACATATCTGTTGTGTAGAGGAAGCATTAGCTTGTGTATAATATTTTTTTTTTTAAATTGGAGAGTATGCTTTGCTGTGACATAATGAGTGTAAGGAGACGTAGCAAAGTTCAATTAAAAAACTAATCAGTAGCATTAGGGATGATTTTTTAAATTCTGAAGTCCTTGAAGAGTTTTTTTTTTTCTTTTGTGTGTGTGTGAGTAGGTATGTAGGATTAATGCAGTGAGAATAAATGTAGTGGTTTCTGCCTCCTTTATTTTAGTTTCACACACTCAAGAGCCAGTTTTATTCCTTCTCCCCTTCCCAGTGATGTGCTGCATTCACTTGTGTTTGGTTAAGAAAGATGAAGTGAAATCCCTCCTTGGAGTGGTTGGTAGCACTTGCAAAGCAAGAGGGTGAAGACTTGAAAATTGCCTGATCATAGGAGGACCTCTGGTACCAACACCAGGACTTGGGCAGAGCACTAGCTTCAAGTCCTGGTTTCTTCCCTCTGCCGAGTGGGGTAGCACTTGCTTTAGAAGAGGCATTATGAATACTTAATATTTGCAAGACTCTTCTGAATAGCTTTTGAGAAAAAATGAACTGGTCATTCTTGATCAAGCGTGTCCGTTCTGTGGATGAAGTATTCTGATTGGGTCGATCTTTACCTCTGCCTCTGGGACACAAACTCTGTGAAAAACTTAAATGTGGTGTTTTTCCCTCCTGGATGTGGTTGCTAGGCTAGCAAAATGGCCTCTACCACAAGTTCGCAATTGACTCATAGCAACTTCGTTACCTTGTAGATGGAGGTACAAGATGAGTCTGGAGGTAGCTGTGCACTTAGTGTCTCCATTTTGTGCCTTAGCAGAGTTTGTGCTGGCTGACTGGGTCTCAAACTTACAGAAGTTTTTTTTCCCCTCTGCTTTAACACTGAGAGTAGCTGGTGAGACTAATTAATTTCATGTTTTCTTTTTTGATTTCCCAGGATGGCCCGCAGAGGAAGAAACGGAAGTCTGAAGTTGCAGAAGTGGACAAGCAGTTAGATATCCTGGCTATTGGTACAGCAGTTGGTAGCATTTTGTTGTACAGCACAGTAAAAGGAGAATTACAGAGCAAGCTAGTGAGTAATACACCCTTCATCACATCCTACCAAATACTGATGGTTTCAGTCAGTTTATGCTGTTCATTCTGCTACTCAAAAAATGGATTAAACTAACCTAATTATTCAGATCTTTTTTTTTCCTTAATAGCTGCATATATGAATAGAGGTGCAGTAATTCAGGTGCTTAGAAAAAGCACCACTTGAAGATTCCTATCGTTGGCAGTATGCACACGTTTCAAAGTTAACGCGATATCTTAACGTTGTGCATGGATTTGTTATTTTGCATTAAAAATAACAGTAATGATGAAATGCCTAACTGGGGAGTTGAGTCCTCTGTGGAAGTGTTGTACCCTGAGTTCCTGCACAGTACTGTGGGAGAGGAGGGCAGGATTGAAGCACTCATGGGCTCTTGGGAAGGTGTCCTGTTGATGGACCTTTCTGTACAGATGTAAATTTACCTCCCTTGTGGCAGCTTTTGAGCCCTCTCAGCACATGATCTTTAGGACGCGAGGAAACGGCTTAAAGCTGCGCCAGGGGAGGTTTAGGTAAGATATTAGGAAAAATGTCTTTACTGAAAGAGTGGTCAAGCACTGGAGCAGGCTGCCCAGAGAGGTGGTGGAGTCAGCATCCCTGGAGGTGTTCAAAAAAACCGCGTAGACGTGGCACTTGGGGGCACGGTTTAGGAGACATGGTGGTGTTGGATTGACGGTTGGACTTGATGATCCTAGAGGTCTTTTCCAACCTTAATAATTCTATGATTCGAATGAGATAACGCTGATTTTTAAAGTTTTCCCTTCTCATTGATATCTTCCCTGTTACTGCTGAGTACCTTGGGTTTAATCTTGGATTGTGTAACAAGCCAAATAAATCTGTGTGAATGACTCTATGCAATACTGTGAGACACTTGGGCACACTTTTGCTTCGAAGCTCTTAGTTGTGTGTACGTGATCAATGTACATGAATTAAGAGCAAGCAATGACTTCTTAAAATCATGTGTCGCTAGCTAACCAATATCAGCTCTGTTTTATGGAAAAGTTGTATTTATGCCTGAAAACTATGAACAAAATAAAAGAATTTCAGGTTAAAATTTACAGTTTCAGTTGGTTTGAAAAACACTGGCTGCTCTTCTATAGGAGCAGGGTAGCAGGTGTTATTTGGTGAGTACATTTTTAAAGATAGGTTCAATTAAAAGATTATTCCTGTTAGAATAAGAACTGTCACTTATAGCTGTCCTTACTGAACAGAATGTCTTGCTGTGATGTATTTTGTCATGCTCAAAGCTGATCTGCAGTGTCACTGCAGTGACACTTTTGGGGGTAGTCTGAGTTGGCTGGTGCTGATTCAAGTAGTGAAATACTATAAACTTAGGTAGTATTTTCATGAATGATTAAAGTGTGTATATGAGCTGCAGAGATTTGGTTGTTAAGAGAGGTGAATGATAACCCTTCGCAGGGTCTTCTGATCTGATGAAAGCTCACTCTTGAATGCTGAGTGCAAAGGGAAGGATACTCATCTCTGGATAAGCAGGCACTTAGATGTCTATCAGCAGGACATCTGTGCTAGCCTTTCCTTTGAGCAAATGTCATTCTGGTAGACAGCCTTGCTTGGCTGTGTATAAAAATAGTGGGCAGGACAATTTTTTTGTTAACTCTAAAGTGCTAGAACAAAGATTAATTCCAATACTTCTGCATCCATACTAAAACATGAATTATCTGTAACTTATATAACCATATATGTATATTGGTCTTCAAAACCACACCCTCTCCAAGTTGCCAATGATTTGAATTTAGTTCTTGAAAGAGCAGCTTGTTCATGTTCTTGGTGTGGGGAAGTTTCAGTACTCAAGATTTCTTCATTTATTAATGAGTTGGCCCTCTTTTACCTTTTGCAGGATGGTGGTCATGACAGTAGAGTAAACTGTGTGAGATGGCATCAGGACAACTGCTGCTTGTATAGCTGTTCAGAGGACAAACACATTGTGGAATGGAACACACAGACCTGCAAAGTAAAGTGGTAAGTGGTGCTGGTTTTCGGTCAAATTTGTTTGCACTTGCATTGGTGTATTTCCTCCTTCACAGGTTTTAGTTGTGGGCCTGTTGGAAATGCTGCGCTCTGCTCTCGAAGCTTCTGCTCACTGTACAAAATTGGCTGTTGTTTTTCTGAGATTGGAAGTGGTTTTATTAAGGGATAAAAGAGTAATTCTCGTAGTTGGGTTTCTTCCTGTGTGTATTGGAATGACTAGATGAAAAGAGTAACTGTGCTGAGAGGGATTTGGGTCCCTCCATGCTAACTCTTAGTGGCACACGGGCTTTCAGTCACATTTGTGATGCTGAAAAATCTAAATTCTAGAAAATATCCTTGGAAATACAGGGGAGCAGATACTGGGACACCTCATCCCAGTTAAATTTGTTACATGCACCTGACTTTGCTCAAAGGGCCTTGCTGTGATGATACCCAGTTGGTTTCGCTTACTACCGATGTGAGGTGGGGACAGTTCCACTTGGCTGTCTGAGCAGGCTGCTGTTGTTTAAAGTACTGTTGAGCAAAATAGAGCTTAGTGCAGAGTAACAAGGTGTCTGGTGCAGGCATTTAGTTTCTTTTGTAATAAAGTCAAACTGTTTTTAAACTTAAGAAACCAAGATTTCTGTTAAAAGCCTAGTGAATGATGGCACCTTGACCCTTCTTTTATGTTGTTGTTTCTTTTCTGTAGTATTTCCCACCGTTGTGTTAGTCTTACTGCAGCTCTACCAGTTTTGTTAAAGATGGTGTGGGCACTGCAGACAGCCTGTCATCAGTAGCCTCTTAAATTTCCCTAGAAAGGAGATGCATCCTTCGGCTGTGTTGAGACCCTGACATAAAGCAACAGCAGATGGCCGTAAAATCTCCCTCTAGCCTTCTCTTCCTAGGATAGAACACACCCAGTTCCCTCCTTGCCTTTTCCTCTTGTATTACATGCTCTGGTCCCTAAGCCTTCTTTGCGGCCCTCACCAGATTTACTCCACTGTGTCAGTGACTTTCTTGTGCTGCCCCAAACTGGACGTAGTGCTCGGATGCAGTTTCAAAAGCATTGCGTGGAGGGGAGGAATCACTTCCCTTGCCCTCTTGGCCACAGTCTGGCTAATGCAAGTCAGGATGCAGTTGACCTCCTTGCCACAAGGACTCACTCTTGTTCAACTTGACTACGAGGACTCCAAGCTCCTTTTCTGTAAAGCTGTTTTCTAGCCATTTGTCCCAGCCTGTACTGGGATTTTTCCATCTCACTTGCAAGACTTTACATTTTTGTTTGAGCTTTGAGATTCTGACAGCCTGTTTCTCAGGCCTGCTGAGATGTCCCTGAGCAGCAGCCCTGCTCTCCAGCATATCAGCTGCTCTCCCTGATTTGGTATTGGATGTGAACTTGTTACATTCCTGCATTCCTTCCAGTTTTGAGGTCGTTGATGAAGGCCTGGGCAGTTACTGAGGATGTTAAACAGTATTGAGATATCCTTATCTCCGTAGGGATACAGAGTGACACCAGTAACTGGCCACCAGCTGGATGTCATACCAGTGATCACAGCTGGTTGAGCTCAGTTGATCTAGCAGGTTCTTTTCCCTCCTTAGAGTCCATCCATTCAGTCTCTATATCTCCAGTTTGTCTGCAAGGACACTATGTGAGACATTGTCAAAAGCATTGCTAAAGTCAAGTTAAATGGCACGCACGGCTCTCCTCTCGTCCACCAAGACAGCTGTCCCATTAAGAAGGCATTCAGGTTGGTTAGGTGAGATTTGCCATTTGTAAATCTATGCTGGCTGTTCCCAGTCACTTTTTTGACCTTTGTGTGCCTGGAAATGGCTTCCAGGTGGATTTGTTATATAACGTTCCCTGTTGTTTCCTGGATTCTCCTTCTTGTGCATCCATTTTGTCTCTTTCTTTTCAAGTCATCAGAAATTTATCCTGAGCTGCATGGCCACCCAGCAAGATAGTGTGGTCTTAACACTGGCCTCAGTCCTTCTGGAGGCATTCCGTTCAGTCTTAAGGAGCTGCATGTGTTGGATTTGCTGTTGTGATCCCTAATTTGATCTCCCTTTGCTATGGGGAGTGCTTCGCTCCTTCTGACTCTGTCACTAGGTTTGGGAACGTGGGAGGCCTGAGGGACTTTGCTCTTCAGTGCTTTGGCTTTTTCTATGTACTGAATGGGTCCCTACACCATTCAGCAGCAGGCCCATGTTTTCCTCAGTCATCATCTTACTGCTGCTGATGTGCTGTCTGTAGATGTCCTTTTGTTGGCCTTCGTATTTTGTGCTGGTTTGAACAGCAGCTGAGCTTTGGCTAATCCTGTCCCTGCATGCCTGGACAATATTTTTATATTCCTCTGTGTAGCCTGTCCCTACTTTCACTTCCTCTATAATTCTTTTTTGTGTTTTTGAGTTGAGTCAGAAGTTACCCGCTTGGCCGAGTCAGCCTTCTGCAATACCTGGAGATTTTCTGCTCATTGGAACAAGGACCGTTCTTTTGCTTTGAGGAGGTTATCCTGGCAGAGCAACCAGCTTTCCTGGGCCCCTTTGCCCTTCAGGGCAGCCTCCAGTGGGATCCTGTCAATCAGTTCTTTGAATAAGTTGCAGTCTGCGCTTCTGAAGTCCAGGGTTGTCATTCTGCTGTTTGTCTTGCTCATTTTTCTTAGGGTCTTTAATTCCATTGTTGTGTGGTTCCTATAGCTGGAGGTTGTTACCAACCATCACATCCCTTACCACATCCAGTTCTTACCAGTTCTTTCTTCTTCTTTGTGGGTTTTTTTTTGGTTTTTTTGGTTTTTTTTTTTTTTTTTTTTTTTTGGTTTTTTTTGGGTAGCTGGTGCAGTAGTCTGCATTGTAAATAACTTGCAGCAAGACAAGGTCCTCAGCACTTGCCAGCAATCTCTGGGTCTAGTTGTGCCCTCCAATGCTGCCCTTCCAGCAGTTGCTGGGGTGGTTAAAGCCCCTTAGAAGAACCAGGGCATGGGGTTATGAGGATTCACTTATTTCTTCTTTAATTGGACAATCTGTAGCAGATGCCTACCACAACATCCTTGTTGGTCTCTTCTCATACTTACCTGTAAGTTCCCTATTGGCCCTTTGCCTGTTTCAGAGGAAAGCTCCATGCATTCATGCTGCCCTTTTGTGTGGAGAAACCTCTCTCCTTTTTGCCTTCCTGGCATGTCCTTGCTGAATTGCCTTCCTAAAGGTCCATTTATTGCAGCACTTCTGTCTTGCAAGCTATGCCACTGTTTCTGTGTGATCCCAGTGAGACCAAAGCTCTGAAGCTGCCTGTGGATATCTAATTAATCCTGTTTGTATCCCATAGCGTGTGTGTTCATGTACAGGTACTTAAGATGGGTCCCAGTCGTGCTGCTTTCTTGGGAAATGTGAGAATTTTTCCTGTCGTGCTTTGTCTTGGGTGTTTTCCTCTGCCCCTGTCCCGTATGACCACTTTTTTGGGGGCTGTGGTTATAAAAGGTGATTAGTGGCGTTGTATTCCTTAGTTTTGAAGATGGCAACAAAAATCATTGCTGGAGTGTATACATTAAAAGTACACCAGCAGTATAATATCATGCTTTTTACCTGAGTTTTTTCTCTGGTGATATTATGAGTCATACCTAAGGTAAATGACATTGGAAAGAGTGGAAGAAAACAATTCTCTAGAATTTTACCTAAACTGATGAGATTAGAAGCAGCAAATTATTGAAAATAATTGCTCATGCCCGATGCACATGTGAGATTGGCTGCATTCTTTAGCACTTGTCAGGACCTGGAAATGAATCCTTATGTATCCCAGAGAGAATTTAGGATGGTTGCTCCTGGGGTAGAGAAGTGTTGGACTTCTTTTGATTTGCAGGCTTCTAGACATTTTCCCATAGGAGTATGGACTGCTAGATAGGGAACTGAAACCACATGGCTTTAGGCTTGACTTTCTTAATTACTGTAGAAGTAGTCCATAGAACCACTTCAGGAAGTCTGTGCAGTGCACATTGAAACCTCTGGCAGAGGGACAAGCTGTTGTGGAGGAGAGAGTTTCTGAAGAGGTAAGACAATGTGTTGGAGACAGGTAGTCTGAAACATTCTGGATGACTTCTTGTTTCTCTGGTTGTAGCTTTTTCATGTCTTAAATACTCTGAATACTCAGAGGCGTGCTGTACATCTTGTGCAGCTTCTTGTTCCATGATATCCTGTTTCAAATTCTTTCCTGTAAAGAGGATCCAAAGTAAAAACTAAAGGATTTTTGCTGTGGTTTATATTATGTGGTCTGGTTTAGACTAGGCTTTTTAGAATGTTTGAAAATACCTTTTTGGGTTTACATTAATAAATGGTTTGAAATTCTTAGTCCTGATCTTCTCTTTGGAAGAGAATACAGAATCTTGTCATACTCTCCGCAAGGTGTAATGTTGTTTGTCAAGTTTGTAGGCAGTAAAACTTTCCACTTCTATGAAATATGAAAACTGATACAGTAAATGAGCTCTGTTTTGGAAGACAGGAGAGGAGGTGCTGCTTGGGCATGTGGAAATTATTTGGAGTTATTTCCAGAGCAGTTTACTGTCAGAATGTGGTGGGTTCCTATCTGTAACTTCCTATCTGTAAAGGGTTTGTGTGAGTGCTTTCCTTGCAATTTTGTCCTGTAGTATTCAGACTCCTTCAAAGCAGATGCAGACTTTTCACAACAGCATATTTCTTATTTTTCTATCTATCTATCTGTCTGTCTGCCTATCTATCTATCTATGTATCTGTCTATCTGTCTATCTCTTCACTTATTTAATAGTGCTTTGAACCATAAACCTTTAAGGTGAAGTTTATTATTGTCATGTCATTGACAGACTTGGGAGGAGGGGAGGGCCAGGAACTGAATGGGCCTTGAAACTCTGAATTTTAGCATTGAGAAGGCTGAATGGTTTGGTGTAAGCTTTTTGGATTATGGTGCAAAGAGAAGTCTTGGTATAGCTTCTCTTATCCTGTTTTGAGTAGTAGAGAACTTCGAGAGAGGTGTTCAGAATAGAATAGGCAAGTATTAAAAAAATGTCAACAGTCGTTCAGTATTAAATAGCTTTATATTTCTGAGTCGCTGTATTTTTGTGTAAACTAATTTGAAGGAGAGGAGCAGAATCAGAAGAGCTTTGACCTCATCTTTGGCTACTTAAACTTTTTTTGTTTAATAATTTTTGCCTTAAATTTTCTAGCATGGTTGATGTGGATTTTGAGATTACGCTAATTAATATTGGTTTTTTTTCTATCTTCATCTTCCTCCCTTTGTACAAAACCCCTCCATCCAAATTCTAGCAAGTGGAAAGGTGACAATAGCAGTGTCACCTCTCTATGCATCAGTCCAGATGGGAAAATGCTGCTGTCAGCCGGTAGAACTATAAAACTGTGGGACCTGGAGACCAAAGAAGTCTACAAAGTAAGTAACTTTGTTAAACTAGATGCAGAAAAATGTCCTTGATTGGTGACATTACATATGTAGTGTTTCCTGATAGGACGTCTGAAAAATTCATTGGCTGTGAGGAGACGGCAGTTCTGGGATTGCTGGAAGCTGTTGCTGTGATGATACCCTCACCTGTGGTTTCAACTTGCTGAGAGTTGAATGAGGACATTAAATTCCTTGGCTGTGTCTGAGCAAGCTACCAGCACCCTCTCTCAAGCCTGTAGCAGAAAGATGGATGCTGTTCTTTTTCACTGGGTCCCTTTCTGATACCCTTCTAGCAGGAGAGCTCAGTTCACCATGGTGTTAGTTACTGCTGGCATGGGTTTGTGCGTGAGCTCCCTGACTTATATCATGAGTCCCTCCTTAAAGCCTTCAGGTTTCTTTGCTAAACTCTGTGTAACTGGTGGCATTACTGGTTTCACGGCTGAAACAGTTGGAAGGCATAGGAGCAAAATCCTCATTTTTCCCAGAGCAGGGCTCAGACATGAGCAAATTAGCATGTTTTAGCTCTTCCGTAAATGCAGTCATGTGCTCTTGCCTGTTAGCAGATGGGACGCAGCTAGTCTCTGAATCTCCTGCTACTTGCTGTCAGGTAAGTGTGTACACATGTGCTGTTACTGTGGACTTGCTGGCACACGGCAGCTACCATGTGTGCCTGCGTCCTGTGATGACCAAAACCACTTTTTATGAAAGTAGATGGAAGAACTGTTTTGGTGGGTTTTTTTTGGTTGGTTTGTTTGGTTTTTTGCCAGTGGGGGCAGAGTTGAGCAGCATTAGTGTGTCAGCAGACCTGTGCGTTCATCTTACAGTTGAGAATGAAACTATGAATCTAGTTTCATTGTAAAAGTTGAAGTGTAAAATTGGTAGGGGAAAAAACCCCAGAAGTGTGCTTTCTGACAGTAACAGCAGTACAGATGGATGTGGTTTCTTTTGCATGGACTTAATCCCAGTGAATTTGCCTTTGATTCCCCATTTAACTTTTAAAATTCTGATAAATATCTGGAGGGTCAGAAAAAGTTTTCTTGAAATACAGAAATGCAAGGAAGCTGATCACTAGTTTAAAAAAAAAAAAAAATCACTGAAATGTCCTTGTTGACTTGGTAACCCTTGAATCTTTCCTAACGTTTTTTGTGAACTCATGTTTTAATTTTTGCCATATGACTGCTTATGGCAATCATTGAATATTTTTTTTTCTTTTAGCATTTCACAGGCCATGCTACGTCAGTGTCATCATTAATGTTTACCACAGTGAAACCTATGAATGAAAATAAGCCCTTTGATGGAATTACAGGGCTTTATTTCTTGTCTGGAGCTATACATGACCGATTACTGAGTGTATGGTATGTAAGCCTTAGCTAATTTGTAACTTTGCTGATGATCAGTCTTGAGGATAGACTCAACAAGTACATTCTGAACTCTGATTAAACAGAAGGCTAAGCAGAGGGGGCGCTGGAGGAGTGCAGTGATGATCTCTTAAATGGTGCTTTCAACTCACTGATTGTTGAATGAAGATGTGAATTTCCTTGGCTGTGTCTGAGCGTGCTTCCAGTTGCCATTTGAATTGCTAATGTATGCCAAGAACATAGCGTGTAACAGGCTTCCTTGTTCTTCGTACTTACAGGTTTACGTGAAGTTTTCTTGACAAATTGGGAGTTACTTTGCACTTGGAATTTCTAAGCTGCAAGCTAAAAATAGAGCATGAGTATTTTTGGGTGGGGTAGATACTACCACAGTTGCTGATGATTTATGGGCTTTATAATGCTTTTCAGGTGCCGAGGGTGCTGTTTGTGCTATGGTAGAGTGTACTGTTTGTGTCTTCCAGGCAGATCAGATCAGATAGGAAAGAAAGGAATGCCGTGATGTCTTTCACAGTAACAGATGAACCAACTTTTATTGACCTGACTGTATCAGAAGTCAAAGAAGAGGTAGGACCAATAGTTTGTAACCAAATATGTTCAATAATTTGCGATTGTCACATCAGTTTCCTTTTAAGTGTGTAAAGAAAGAAGCTTGGTTTGCATTTGCCTTCTGTTATGCAGAGGTGAGATCTGAATGCCAGTTCACGGGTGTGAAGATGTTTATTACAGGTGCATTGTCAAAGCTGATAGTTTGAAATACTCATTTTCAAAGCTGCTAAGTGCAAATTCAGTGTTTTCTTCAGAAATTTTGCTTGTGATGGCAGAAATGTCAGTTGTTTACTATTTAGAACAGATCAGCAATCAAAATGGTTGTTAGAACTTGGCATCATAAAACACAGAAAAAATTCTTTCTAAAAATGCAGTTTGTGTATGGTCCTGTTTTTTCTGATCTCAAGTGGCTTTGGCAGCATAGCTGCGTTTTGAATTAACTGGTCTTTAATGAGTGAAAATAGCAGTGTGCGTTCCCCAAGTGTCTCAATTTCATCAAGTACAAGTCTTTCAAAGTAGCTGTCTTATGAAAAATGTCTGCATGTGAAACATTCACAAACTGTTTCAGTAATTATTTAAAACAATTTTCTCCTGCTGCTTTTAGATGACTTCCTAAAAACAGTATTTCATGCTAAATTTTCTAATGATTCCAGTTGTGCCCTCTTACTGCATGTATTGGGGATAAGAGTGTTCTTCTGTAATGTAAACCTGTCATTTAATTGCTCGGAGCAAGTCATCTCAGTTTCCTGCCTCTAAGCGTATTTACAATGTCAGCGCCTTTGTAGACCTGTGCCTCTAGACACGTTGGTATCACATTTTTGGAACATGGTTGCTATGATCGCATATGTCTGCTACTGTCCAAACTGTTCAAATTTGGATATATCAGTATTGATACAGTAAAGTACAGTTAGGAGTTATCTTTTTGTCTCCTAATAGTAGTACTAAATATTCCTGAGTGTCTTTGATCTCCCTATAGATTTAGTTGTATCTTTAATGTGTTTAGCTACTGAAAAAAGTAAAATCATAACCATGCAACTATCTCTTGATGTCTTGTACTTACAGGAGGTTTGTTCTTTGAGCTAATTAAAATCTTTTACTGTGCCTTCTTTCAGCCTGTAAAGTTAGCAGTTGTGTGCAGAGATGGGCAGTTGCATTTATTTGAACATATCTTAAATGGGTAAGTTAGTATTCATCTTGAGGGTGTCTTTGGGAAAGGTCTGGGATTACTGTTGGGCAAAGTTCAGTCTTGTCATGCTGCTGCCTTTCAGCTCTTGTGTCTGTTCACAAACCAGGTTCCAGCTGGTTCTTTGTCTTGGGTTACTGGACATGTTTTTGGAGAGCTTGCTTGCTGGGGGCTGTGCTGCACTTTGATATTAAGTGTTGCTTTAGGCAAGATTTTGTGTGTCTGTACCTCAACTTAGCCATCTGTAAAAGGTGTAAACTGGCTGAGTTTGCTGAGGACTTGCTAATGAAAGGTGTATAGATGTGCAGGATATTGAAGTGATTAAGCTAAACCTCTTGGAATTTTTTCATTCTTTTTTTTTCAGTTACTGCAAAAAACCCTTAACATCAAACTGTACTATCCAGATAGCAACGCCTGGAAATGGTGGGGACTCCACACCAACACCAGTCCCTATTCTAGCAGCTGCGTTTTGCGCAGACAAACAGTCTCTGCTGCTTGTGTATGGAAACACCTTACAGCCCATTATAGAGAAAGTGGTATGTAAAACTTACTGGAGAGGTTTTGGATTTTGTAATATGGACTGCATGCTGCTCTCAGTTGGAGGGGGTTTTTGTGGTTGTGTGTGTGTGTTAGTTTGTTTTACTTTTTTGAAATTGTATAACAAGAAAAAGCTTATTCCTTCCCCCTTTTTGGGGAACTATGACTGTTGCCCCCAAGCTGATTTGAACGGCGATTTGCATTCTTCCATTCTTTCAACTAAAATACAACTCGACGTTATCGCCGGCTGTTTCTTGCCACTTCAGCTGTTACTGAGTTAGGCCATTGAAACGGTTTTTAAAACTGTTGCAGTGTACCTGTGTAAGCTTCTTTGGAGAGCATAGAGGTCTGGTAAAAAAAGGCAGATGTGCAAAGCAGCTGCTGTTCTAGAGTTCATTCTATTTTATATCTCTGTAATTTGTTCTCATCTTTGAGTAGCATAATGAATTACCGTGTGAATCTCAAATATATTAACTGGTTTTGTTCATATCCTTCTAGTCTTTGAACACCACTGAATCCCACGTATGTTTGATAAGGGACATCCAGAAAGTGTTGTCGCTTAAAACAGATGTTGCCCTAACAAAGGTGAGCTTTGTGCGAAATGTGATTTTTGTTGTGCTTCTTGTTTTACTCTGGAAATAATAGAATTCACTACTCTCTTTTTAAAATGAGGTTGGATTCCTGGATGGACCTGCTCAGAGCTGCAGTGGTAGCTGCAGATGTCCATAGCACTCGGGCAGGTGTGGGTAGAGCATGCTTCGTGGCTGCTGTGTGCCCTAGTATGCCCTTGCACACAGTTACACTCCTGTAGCTCAGAGCAAGTCCTGTTCTCGGCAGGTCTGCTTGACAGACAGGACTGGCTGATGGTTTCTTTTCTGCTTGAGATAAGTCCCTCCCCTCGAATCTGTCAGTTTGTACAGCCTCTTTGGCCCAATGGTTTGGGGTGAAGTTGGTGTGGCTTTGTTTTAGAGTCTAAATAAAATGTAATGGAGCCTTAAAGGGCATGTCCTGTTGGCTTTTTCTCAAGGTGGCCTTCGCATGTTCCTCCTGCTCACAGGGATGTGGCACCTGGGAATGTGAGCCTGACACTTAGATGGGAACAATTGTCCACTGAGGCCACTTGCAACTGTTTTCTGTCACGCAGGATCCCCTGGGGGTTTAGAGACAGGCTGTGAAGTTCTTAATCAGGGTGCGTACTCAAGGCCTTGAAGATTTGAAACGCTTGCAGTATCAGTGAAGTGAGCAGACAGCGCTGTTTTTCTAATGCTCAAGTTAGCTACCGGATCTGGTGCTCCATCAGCCAGGTGGGGTTTTGTGCTGATTCCTCAGTCCTGGAGCTGGTGGGTAGCAGAGCTGAAATGCAGTGGGAGGTGTAGGAGCTCCTTGGCATGCAGTGATGATACCCATCTTGGTTTCGCTTTTGGCTGAATTCCAGTGAAGACGCATTTCTCTTGGCTGTCTGAGCATGCCTGGTGGGGAGAAGGTCGGTGATCAGTGTGGTGAGCAAAGGGGGTGGTATTTTAACACCGTTGCTGTCCTACAGTAAAATTCTTGAGCCACAAAGTAAAATTTTCTGACTTTTACACACAGCATGTGGAAGTTGCTTTGCTCACTGTAGTAGATTATATTTGTATCACTTCAACGGGCACCCAGCAGGGCTCCCACAAGTACAGACGTACTTCAAAAAGAGGCCCGCCCAGAAGCACTGTGGTTAAAGAAGTGTTCTGGAAGTAGCAGGTACCATTCTTGATATTCTGGAAGTGGCATACTCCCTTATGTCCTCTGTGGGTCCGGGGAGCACTTGGTTATTAAATATATTGCCTTTAAAATTGGATTTCCTTTGTGTTGATGGAAGATGGATACCACAGTTTGTTTGGTATAACCTAAGGTTGCTCTGTGTGTCATCGTGATCATAGTCTAGTTCAGAGTGCTGAGTTCTGCGCCTGAGCAATCCCTAGAAGAAAATTGGTGGGATTGAAGTGAATAGTGACTTCTTTTTACTGTTACATTCTGCTGCTGTTCGTGATCAGTTCTTACCTTCCACTGGAAGCTGAATTAAGCTGCATGTGGTTTATGGGCCTGACTATTAGTACACATGGTATCTATTGCTAGCAAACATCCGAATACTTGTTGTTGGATACAAGCACTTAGCTCAATGAGTGTTGTTGAACAAGCTTGTAAGAAAAATGATTCACAGGTGATTCCAAAGAGACTGTTGCTTTAGTTCATTGAGAAGACTAGCTGACTGTTGCTTGAGGTTATTAATTGCTCTTAAAAACGTAGGATCTTCCTAATAACTTATGTCAAGAAAATGGGTTGTGTCAGGCTGGTTTTACCATGTATGTGAGAGTCTCAGAATAAAGTCAGTATTCTAAACTAGAAGAAAGCTCAAGATACTAGCAATTTATGCAAATGTGGTTATCTCTGTGTACTAGGTAAAGACTCCTGTTGTGAACTCGGACACCAAAGTTCTAGTGCCTGGCATTCCAGGACATAGTACAGCTGTCAAAACTCCATCCTCAGGAAAGGAGAAAAAGAAAAACAAGAGGAAACCGGGAGACACAGAGGTAAAGAGCTTTCTCTTTTCAACACAGCAATAATGGAGAAACTGGAACCATAAATCATCGTTATAACGTGTTTAGGTGAACTTGGACTTGCTTTGTTTGGTGTGGAAGCAAGGTTAAGGATATGATCTTTTTGTGTGCCAGAGACTTCCCTCTGCTCAGAACCTTTCCCTCACTCAAGTCCTGTGTGCCTTGCCCGTAGTTTCGCCATGTTCCTGCAGAACTTTGTCACACGCTTGTGTCTGTTTGTGCTAAGGTATATTACTGCTTTTCAGTCAAAACTTCATCTTCTCTTCTTTTCTCAGGCTCTTCTCTGTCAGTACATTTAAAAGAATATGCAGAATTTGTGTTATTTCCTAGCAGAATCAGAGGGAATGCTGTAGGTTAGGTACTTTGCTTTTGGCTGATGTTTCTGAGAAACTGCACTAAAACAGCACTGCCCTTGTTTACCATCTGCAGGAAAGCATTGAAGAGCGCCTAGGGGCATTGGATATTGATGTGAGCAAAGTGAAAACTCCAGGTGGCCTTCCCCAAACAGATAGCTTTGCAGTACTTTTGGTTCAGGGCTTGGAAAGCAACGATGCAGAAATCCTAAATGTAAGTGTTACAATGATCTTGTACGCTGTTTAATCTATTCACTGAGACTGGTGGGGAGCCTTCTTGAAAGCCGGGGAGGCTGAACAGTCAAGAACCCGTTGTTTCTCCCAGCTGCTTTTTGCTGATTTGGCTGTTCCTGGCAGTGGTGTTACAAATGATAGTAGCGGTATTACTTTTTTGTTGTTATCTACCTTGCTTTCTGAGTCAGTCCATGAGTTTTGAGGCACTTCTGTTTATGATAAATTTGTTATGTCGCAGTTCAGATGTTTTACAGGCAGTGTTACTAATGCAGCCGTCTTCCCTTTAGCTTGAGCTGGAGCACAATCTGGGCTTAGTCTCCTGAGCGTATGGTTTCCAAGTAGATACTGTTTGAAAAGTGCATTGATGACAACAGTTTCACTTGAAAAAGCTTACTCTTGCACTTGGAGTAGGAGGAAAGAACAGCTCTGGGGCAGGGAAATAAAATCTTAAGGATTTGATGCTGAATAGAAATTACTTATCGCAGCTACTGGTGAAAGGCATTTATTTACAGAAGTCAAGCAGAGAAAACGGCAAGGGAAGTTTTAATGTGCCTATGGTGCTGTGTTTCTAACATGGGCTGGGTGGGCTAGAGGCTATGCTAGATTGTTTTAGATGGGTTAGTCAAGTGTCTTATTTTGTTAATTGTAGCAGACTTGAAAAATTGGAACTCCTTTTCCTAGTAAATCTTCTTTTACTCATTATCTTCCTCTCAGCATACAAAGGTAGTGGAGTAGAAAGAGAGACTTAAAGCCAGGAATTTTTGACTGTGCTCGTTGGTCATACATATGTTAAGTGAATGATTCTCTGATCATATTTTTCCATTTGAACAGAGAGTGCTTAACACAAGAAAAGAAAATGTAATAAAGAACACAGTAGCCAGAATGCCTGTACACGCTGTCATTCCACTGCTGCATGAGGTAGGAGAGATTGCGTTTCTTGTACTGTCATACAAGCCACGTTTGGTTTGCGTTCTAGCTGGGGAAAATCCAGAATGTGTGTGTCTCTTGTTACCAGTGAAATCAGTTTGGTAGTTTTACAGGACAGAAATTTTTCTTAATTTATCGCTGATACGCTCTTATTTTCTCTGGTGGAAGCTTCACCAAAGGACTAAGTGCCACTGTCAAAGCTAGGAAGAGCATTAGATCATGTAATTTTATCTTCAATGATTATGTGTGGCTTCTGAACTGCTTATTCGGTGGTATTAAATAAAATCTGTATTTGGACAGAAATATTTTAATGCTTAGCCTTATCTAGACATTATTATTTTTAAACTGAACATGGATTAATTGCTCTTGTTATGTGAATGACGTTCTATAACACAACTGAATGGTTAGATTTCTCTTGTATTTTAATGTGCCGGCCGCAAGTAAGGTTGAATTTTTACTTGTACTAATCCTAACTGAATTACGTAGATGGCCTGGTTTTGAATGTTTGGACTTCCTTTAAGCATGTGTTGTGACTCCTCCTTAGACTTATGTCACTGAGGTGCAGCGTTTCTTCTCTAGGACCTTTGTCAGAGAATCTGTGTGCAAGCGCTTGGCTATATAGTCTTAGTGGATGGACAGATCTTTGTGTAACTCTCTTCTCTAGAGCCTGAGATTTGTTCTGTGAAATAGCCTTTACCTGATATTACCTGCAGTTATTTCCCCAACTTGTCCATCTTGTAGCAGCTGTGCTCTACTGAGCAGATACAGAGACATATAAACAAAGGGATTTCCTTCTCATTATTCCTGCCAGCTTTAAGTTTCACTGGATATGTTGCCTGCTAAGTGTTCTAGTTTTATTGTAATAATGAAACTCGGCTTTTGCATGTTTCCAGCATGTGTATAGGAGGGTAGAGCCAGCAATGTAATATTCTGGAGTCTAGCAATGGTTCATCCTAGCAAACTTCAAATGCCTGGAGGTCTTTCTGCCCCCATATTGGGGCTGTCACATGGATGTAATGTTGGGTTTTTAAACTCATTATGTGTTTGTTATTTATTGTTGTCTATTTTTATCCTTTTAGCTTACGAAGAGATTGCAGGGCAACCCATACAGGTAAGAGAAAACTTGGCTACAGTTTAATTCACCTGAAAATCTTCTAGTGCGTTACGGTCCCTCCCTCCACCCGTGTGACTGATTTCCATAGTAACTGTAATTAAACGGCAGCATCTTGAGGTAAAAATTCTTACCTGACTGTGGGTGCAAAGAGGAGCTTTTATGAATAAAGTGCTTTGACAGGATGGCTGAGGTGAAATTAAAAAGGGAAAAGGATACCTGAAGTAGGCATATAACCCTGAGAAAGTATCTGAAGTCCCAGAATATTGATGCTGCGGACCTGATCAATATGTAGAATAAAATAACTATCAGCTGTATAGCTTGTTTGGTTTAATTATAAAATATATTTAGACATCTTCTGCTGTTGTGTTTAATAACAAAGCCAGCTCTTCCTGCCCCTGCGTGCCCCCTCCTCCCCCCCATCTTGTGATATTGCTTTAAGGATAGCTTTGCTGAGACTAGCTGTCCTTTAGTTGTGTGTGGGGGGGTGTGTTTGTTTTAAATAAAAACTCCCTCATTGTAGGTGGAAAAAGAAGTAGCATGCTTTGGTCTTTTATGCACTTGAAACCTCCCATAAAAGACGTCAGAAACAGAGACCCCTGAACATGTCTAGTTTTAATCCCTCACTTAAATGTCTGTTCTTTTCCTAACAAATAACTTTCATAGGTATCTCATCCGGATAGCCAAATTGTTACATTTTTGTCTGCATTTATCTTTTTATATAATGAAAGAGGAGCACTTCCTGTAGATCTGCTTAGCGTCTAGGATGTGAAGTGGGTGTTTCTTAGCCAGTGTCTCTTTGATATAATTTATTTTTCGTTTCCAGTGCCTCACTAATGGTTCGGTGGCTGAAGTCAGTTTTTACTCTACATGCATCCTACCTTTCCACAGTAAGTATCTTGCATTAATGGTAATGCCTGTAACTAAAGCTAGATTTAAATGCTTAAGTTTATGTATGTTCTTCCTTCAGGGATCTGTCTCCTGCTCTCCACCTAGGGCAGTGCTCAAATCAATGTACAGGGGGCTGTACTTCTGCCACTTTTTCCGAATCGCTGCACGTTGGTTATATCTTGTTGGTCTTAGTTGTTTGTGACATAACTATAGTCATCCCAAAATCAAACCAAGATAAGTTATGTCATACCTGTGAGAGTTGGGGAACAAAACTGCTGTCAAAGAGTAATCTAGCCTGTGTCGCTAAATCGTACAGAACTAAATTTGCTTTGCTGTTGTAATGCTCATCTTGAAACAATCTTGGGCATGGCTAGATTTATATGGTAAAGGTGTGCCAAAGTCGGCAGGGTAGTAAGTAAAGTAGTAGCGTCTGGGTTGAAGTCTAGCCTTGCCTTACAAGTGATGGATAAAGCGCTCTTGCTCAGTTAAGAAAAAAGCATTTTGGCTCTTAGTCCTTTCTCCCATTTAGTATAGGATTGCTGCGCATCACAACTTGCACACGTTGCTGAGGCTGCGTTCGTATGCTGGTGTATATTCAGTTCCCGTTTACACAGCTTTCCAAGCAGTGCTTGGACACCTGCCTATGGCGGTGGCTGTGGAAAGGAAAAAGTGTAGTACAAGAACTGCCATGTTTTGAAAGTAGCTGTGTTTCTAAACATGGCTAAATGTTAATTGATCGGGCTGCAGGTGGTTTTTGTGAACCCTCAGCTCTCCCTTCTGTCTGGAATGATGTGAGCAAGGATTGCTCGCCCCAAACATACAAGGGTAGTTTAAAAATAAAACCTTTGGGATGTGTTGCTCAACAGCTTTGTTCTTCTTCATCCTTCTCTTCTCCCAGTTGCCAGACCTTATTCCTCAGCTGGGAATGCTATACCAGTTAATGGAGAGCAGAGTAAAAACTCTGCAAAAGCTTTCCCGTCTACATGGAAGACTCTTCATTCTTGTCACCCAGGTGAGTTCCAATTAAATGACGTGGGATGGGTAGAAGTAGTATTGTTTGCAACCCTAACCTCCTGTTGTGGTTACATCTGATGGGATCTCTCATCGGGAACTTAATACAGCGGCTGTACAGCTATGCTGATAGCGCTCAAGTCGGCACACTTACTGACTCTCTAGTCGGACCGTGCTTACTAGAAGAGTGACGCACTCTTTCCTGCCATACGTTTCTGCTAACCCACAGAGTTTTAAAGGGGAATAAAGAGGAGGTACTGGGCCACTTCAGAGCAGATGACTCAAATATTTGACTTTGTCCTTCGTGGTAGTACTATAAATGAACTAATCTGTTTTAAACTTGATGCAGACCTCGTTTACATTGTTATGAGTTTTGTTGACTTTTAAGGTTGGAATATATGATTGCATCTAAGGCTAATCTGCAAATTCCATTCAGGTTGCAGCATCAGAAACAGTTCGGGATGTAGCTGAGGTTAATCAGACTGCAAAGCTGGTATATGAGGATGGTAAGTATTTTACGCTAGGTGCAACTCAGCTCCTGAATTCATGTGACAGCCGATACTTGGTGGCTGTTCATCCTGTCCCTGTGCTTATCTGTTAGTGTACGGTCTGCAAGTAGAGAGTTTTTGTGGGAAGTCCGTGGCAGGAAACTCCGTGGTTAATGATGCGGGCATCTTGTAGTTGGTTCTTCCTTCCATCCTTCCTTCCTTCCTTCCCCTCCTTGTATTTCCTTTCATTCCCTCCCATCCCTGCTTCACAAATTAAAAATCAGTTACTTGGAAGTTCAGTGTGCTGCTAAACTTAACTGGCAACGTCAAATTTCTAGCGTTAGCTGCCCTCCTGCTAAGGTAGATACAGTCAGGGCACCTTTACGTTTGAGTCAGCAGGTTGTCAGGGTAGTGGATGTCAGTGTGTGTGCATGTACGCTTCCAGTTTGGCCTTTTTTATCTACTGCAACTTCATACTGTATAGTCGTAACGGAAGTGACTTGTTCCTAACTCGTGTTGATCAACCTAATCTTCAGGTAGAATTGGTTTTGTAATTTAAACAGCAGAGTTTGGAGACTTAGCAGCATGTGGGCTTGGGCTTTATTTGCGCAATGACATTTTCAAGTCTGTTCTCCAGACTGAGGGATTGTTTTTCCTTTGCAGAATCCTCAGAGGAGGAAGGCTCAGATGATGAGATGATTGCAGATAAAGACTCTGATGTAAGTGGAATTGGATCGGATCTTCTCCCATTCGCTTGTAACAGAAACTGTGAGACCGTCAAAGGTTCAAACATTCCTGTTTATTTTTTTCCCCAGGAAAACTGGGATGAAGATGAAGAAAAAGAGGAGCAATCTGATGAACAAGAAATGCCTGTTGAAAAGGAAATCAATGGTGATTCTGATTTGGAACCAGAAAATGAAAGTGAAGAAGAGTAACAGCACGAAAGAGTAACTTTAACAGTTTAAACACGTGGGCCATCAGACTCAAATTCTGGATCATCTTGCTGAAAGATGCCATATTTGCATATAGGGAGTGCAGACTTGTGCACGGCCTGTGTGCATGGGCACATGCGGGGCACTGTGCATTTCTGAATCCAGAATGTTTTAACCATGCCAGCCTTCTCTCGCCCTATTTCCCTGTGCTTACTTATAGAAACATTTCTTCCACCTCATGGTCAAATTATGCCTGTCATGTGGACATGCATTTGTATCTCAAGTGAAATAAATCTGCCACCGCTGTTTGTGTGGTAAACTTGGTTCAGCTTTACATTGAATTTGTTTCAGATATTCAAGAATCAAGGACAACTGGTCTATACCTTCTTCCCATGCTTCAGTTAGCAATAGCAAGTGGGCATCCTGCTAGGTTTTTAAAAAACAAACAAACAAAAAAACTCCCAAAAAACACAAAACAGAAAAAAGACAAAAAAAGATATTTTTGTAATATTTAAATTCTCTACGGAATTTCTTTTCTTCCCACCCGCCCCCATCCTCCATTGGTTTAGCCATGCCTTGGCAACATCTAAATGCCAGCCTGACTTAAAAATGGCTTTTTCTTTTTTTAACAAATTTGAACTTGAGACTTTTCTATGTATAAACCAATGACTTTTCTTGTGCTTCAAAAGGACATTAGAACTATCACTGGCTCCTAATGTTGTTTTAATGGAGGCTGTATATAAGTTTAATGCTAACCCAGAGGGTAGACTGTGTTGAATCGGGTGGAGAGAGGGGGAGTAACACAGGGAAATGAGAAGGTGAATGCTTGTGAATACGTAGTGCACAGCCATACCTTTATTACGGATTTTTAATCTCTCAGTGGCGGAACAAGGACAGCTATTTGCTCAGCTAATGGAAGCTGAAGTGGTGCAAACATTTTTAAGAGCAAAACAAGGTAAAGGTTTGAGCCATTCACCACTATAATGTACAATAATATATTTGTCTATAAATGCAGCTGTTGCAACTAAATACCACCCTCTTTGTAAAGTGAATAAATATACATCTCCTTTACCAAATACCTGTCCTGTGGTGTTTGTTGACAGAGACCGTGTAGCTGAGGGTGGTGGTGAAAGGTGAAGCGCTGTTTGTAAAAAGCAGAATTGTAGTGGAGGAGGGAGCCAACATAAAAAGTTACGGTGCTCTGTAAAGCATCTGTTGTTAGCAGTTTCTTAACTCCCTCCGTTTCAGTCCTATCCTTTGGTTTGCCCACTGCTTGGGGATTGCATTGGAGTCACAGCGTTGTCTGGAGGCGTAGGGGATTGTGTAACTGACAAAGCTGGAAGGGGCATGTTCTGCCTTTGGAAAGCTGGAGGTAGAAGGGCAGCAGCTGGAGGTGTCCGGTCTTTGGAGGGTTTTAACTGACAGTAAATCGGTGTCTTAATAATTTGTAAAGCTGGGCTTTTACTTCATTCTTGAGATGCTGTGAAAATAAATACTGACACTTGTGTGCGGTCTGTACTCGTACAAGCCACCACATTAGGCTGAGCTGATGTGTAAGTTTTTAAGCAGTACTGATGTTACTACATGCAGGCAGGCTTCAAATCGAGCGAAAGAGGGATGTGAGTGAAGGTCTGTTGCATCTCAGGTGAGTGCTGTTCTGCTGAGCTTTTGGGGTGTGGAGTAATGCAAGGAGCAGCTGTGTTTTGGTCGTGCAAGTTCCTACATGTATGTGTGTCCCAGCCTTTCCAGAAGTCGAAGTAGGAGCCCTGGGATGGGGTCAGAGCAGGCTGAGCATCTTGGCACTGTTTGGGTATGGAGAGTGGTGGCACTGGAAATTGGCCACCACTCCCCATTGCACCTGTAAGGTAGGCATTACCTGTGTCCATCCCGTCAGTGCACCAGAAACCTGTGGCAGGAGAGGAGCTGTGGGAGAACCTGGCAGCAGGAAGAGGAGGGGCATTTCAAGAATGTCTTGTTCATTCTTTGGTCTCGCTGACATTGAGACTCTGCTAATCTGTTTCAGTATCAGACAACAGGCTGGTAGCAGGGGTATGAGCTGGTCTCCTGCTCTGATGTTATGACAGCCAGGGTCACGCTGTCCTCTGAGCCCTCCTCCGCCTGTACCTCTTCAAGCAGCTTTTCTGTGTGAAACTGTTTGGGTATGGAGCTGCAAGCAATTGGGCTGGTAGTTCCAAAAATTCCCATCACCTTAGAGCTGATAACTGACAGTTCTGTGCACTTTGTAATCTGTACTACTATTTATCTGCAAAGCCAAGGTCTCAGATGGCTGATGATTAAGCTGTTTGTGCCTTCGTCTTTCAAAAGATGTGTCATCCTCTGGAGAGAGGCTGGAAATGGGGTAGGGCCACCCTTGCAGCCGTAATCCTGGTAGTTTTAGAGCAATGCAGAGAGTAAGGAGGACAGACTAGCCGCTCATTCAGAGCTGCAGAGGCTGGATGAGGGTTTGTGTAGAGGGTCCAAGGTGCATCCAGAGCAAGCCTCTGCGGCTGAGCAGTCAACGAATCAACGGGGTGGAAACTCTGAGGCATGCTTTTGTTTTTATTTGCCTAACGAATATTGTGTCCCGTTTATAGGTGTGTATTTAACGTTCGCCCAGGCGCCGCTGCACAGCATAAGGGATTTTTATTTGCTGTTTTTCATATGGTGGAGGCCTATTTGCAGGTTACAGAAATAAACTTTGAATGTAGTAAGGCGGCAATACCAGAGATGGCCAGGGGGTGTCATACCAGCTCCACAAAAATTCCCCTGGCTTACCGGGCAGCAGGAGCAACCTGTGACTCGTGCCTTTGAGGGTGGCATAATCGCATTGCTGCTAAATGCATCCTGCTGTAAGGCGGCGTGGCTCACGTTCACGCCTCTTGCAATGGTCCTACTTCCAGAGGGACTTAGTACTACACCAGGACTGGATGCAAGAGGTGCCTGCTGCCTCTCTTCCTAAATATTTTGGTGTTTCATCTGGTTCTCGGAAGTTTGGTAGGGGAATAAGAGCTCCCCGTGTGGGATGTGCACCTGTGTGTGTTCTGCTGTGTAAGGACTTGCAGTATGCAAGTTTTGCTTTTGGTCTCCCTGCATGCTATGGGAAGTGATTTAATTGGCTTTAAAAAAAAGAAAGCTTTTTTTTTGTTCATCCTTTAAATTACTTCTGCTAATGGCTTCTCTGTCCCAAAATAACTATCTCAATGACATTGGTTAAGAAGAAGCAAACAAAAGGAAAACATGCTGATGGAGACAGGGTAGAGGAGGTGGGTGTAGAAGGGGAGAACAGAAGGAAAGATTTAGGATGCACAACTATTTCTTAAAAAATTCCTGATTACTGGGAACATCAGGATGTAGACATTTGAAAACCGCACATGAAAATTACAGAGGTGGCATATAGCTCGACAGCCAAGTTGCAGTTTAGGCTGTCTTGTGATGGCACAAGGGCTTGGTACTGTAGGCACCCTTCTTTGCAAGGGAGGGATCTGTTTGGTGATAAGGAAAATGCGTTCTGTGCACAGTTTTGCCCTTTGCCCCTTTAACATGTGCATGAGGTTAACTAATATTGAGTCTCCTAGAAACTCATCTGTGGCCTCTGGGATGTTGGTTCCCTGCTTCCTGGAAGAAGGGGGCTGGAGCAGGATGATTGTGGCAGACACTCAGTTTCCTTGCAGGTGTGTCCGAACTCACAGCTGTGGGACCTTGATGAACCACCCATGAGACTCTCTGTTTCCCTGGTTTGTAGGGAAGCAGGTATTTTGTGAGTTGATTTACGGTGGGTGGCTTGAAACTTCAGTTTTGCTTTAGAGGGCGGTATGATTGACCCCGGAAGGAAAAATTACTCCTACCTCTCCATTCTGCTAAAAGTGGGTGACTGCTACTTGGGCTGGTTGCCAGGAGACCATACTCTTCCAGTTTGGGGTCAGTCTTGCCATCTCCTCCCGGCATGTAGGTCTCTCAACTCTCTACCTGGGTGTGCACGGCATCTGGAGTCACTGGGTGGGCTGCTGGAGCTGTGGTTTGGAGGTGATCTTCTAAAGCAGGTAGCACGTAATAGTAAACTACGGTGTTGGGATGCCTCAGCTCTTATGTTGTGACACCTGTGGCTGTTTCCAGTTCATTTAAACATCTATAAGGGCTTGTTTTGAACTGGAGAGAGACATCTGCTTCCTGTTGGGGTTGCAGAAATAACATGTGGGAAGCCACTGCACTCGAGCAGAGAAAATAACTTGCCAAAATGTGTTTGGTTGTTGCCAGCATGATGGATTTTGACTCAACTGCTGCCTAAAACATCATCTCTCTTTTTGGATCTTTTCTCCAAAACGACCTTATACCCAGCCCTTGCAAAATCAAGATCATAAAGAAAATCATGCTTGAAAGAGAGCCTGGGCCTCTGCATGAGGAAAACTTTATCGAAGTGCCTTCACCTCTGCTTCAGTTTTGGCAGGAAGATACAAAATTGCTCAGCAAGGAGGTACGAGACAGAAGTAAGATTTGTGTGAGTGAATCTCATGTTATCTAGGAGGGAAAGTGAAGTCATGGTCAGACCTGAAGCCTATCCAAAGCTCTTCTAATCAAGGAGATGGGGTTAACTAGGTTATTTCAAATACCTTGGCTCAGTAATGAGCACTGTAAGTTATTTAGGAATAACCAAAGGAATTAATGGTGCACTTTGTCCTTGAGAAGCAAATATTTCCCTTAAGCTCCACGGGGACTTGGAGGGGAGGGGGTTATCTCCAGGTTCCTCCCATAATGGTTACTGCACACACAAGTTTAGGACCCCCTTGATCTCCACATCCATGAATTGGAGGACTGTTTGCTTTCCTCAGCATTAGAGAGCACTTTTCTGTTGGTTATTTTAGTGACTTCCCAAAGCTGCTGCAATGAAACGGTCAACAGTATTTTGGTGCCTGATGGCACGTTTCAGAAGGAGCGGGCTTGTGTGTTTGTCATGCTCTCCAGCACATACAGTAAACTCATTCTTTACATTCAGATGTTGGCCGATGGGGGGCAATAAGTGATTTATAACCACGACAATGGTTGCTGTGGGAAGCTGGCATCAACAAGAATCTTTTTCATGTCCACACCAATGAAAGTATTAAAAATCTTCCCACTCTGATTCGGGTGAGACCGTTTGTGACATTTCCCAAAAAGGTGGCGTAGAGGTAAGTCAGGCTGAAATGATATCACACAGACTGTCCGGTACCAGAACCGATGACCCTTTTGGCTGCCTCGAGTTGGAATTTCCTGTAATCATGTCAAAGAAATGTTTTCTGCCCCCAGTTGAATCTGGGTTTTCTGGGAAGGAGGGTTCACAGCGAAGGTTGGTAGAGTCTGCTTTTGCTGGAGTCGCGCCGTGATTTCTGTACTGCAAAAAATCCCTTGGTGTGAACTCAGGGAACATAGGAACACAGGTATTTGTAGTCACTGTTTCAGCTGACTGGCTTCTGGCACTTGCAGGTTGGAAGGAGCTTGGGTCTTCTCCAAACCTGCAGTTCTCTGAAGCTTTGTCATACATTTGGGCTCCTCGGAGCAAGGTGTATAGCTGAAATGGAGTTTGCAGATAAAATTAAAGCTTTGGAAAAGGGGTCCATTTAGTGAAGGAAACTGATAGGGTGAAGGGAAGGCTGTTCTGGAAAATATGAACTCTGGTGGGTGCTTCAAACTAAATGACTTTACCATAGAATAAAAGGAGTTTCAAAGTGACAATTCCTTTCCTACAGTCTCCTCATTTCCAGCAAAATATTTTCATGTGTATAGGAAGGGTTTTTCCCTCTCTCTGTAAATTTATTTCTCTCTAACTAGGGTAATGCCACAAAAGACTCCCTTTGTAAGGCACTGAAACCTGCGCTTGTTGCTGCTTCGTGTAGGGGGTGTGATAACAATTTTGGAGCTCGGTTGGTGCTTCCAGGACTTGTCACCCCTCCCCAAGTTCCATAAATTCTAACTTAGTTTGCCAGACTTTGCTTATTCTAGATGATTTTTTCTAACTTGTATTAGTGCCATAATGACTACTGCTAGAAACTGCAGGCAGAAGAAATGCAACCACTTGCTCGGCACCCAGTGTGCTCGTAAGCGTGTGGAGGCTTTGGCTGCGCATCCCTGAACCTTCCAAAGGTGCCGTGCTGGAGTGGTGATAAGCCAGCCTGATGTAAGACATGCTAAGCCTGTAAAAGCTGGGAAAAATTAGCATTTGCATTTCTATACAATTAAAGCCTGAGTGGAACAGCACTAGATGGCATCCAGGTCCTTCTTGATGCTTCCAAAACGTTGCAAGTAGGAAACCATGCTGGACGCGCTGGTGGCTGATTAAACATCCCCCTCCTGTGTCCAAGGCAAGGCCACCCTTGTCGCTGCACCACAGGTCAAAAACGCGGTCCTCACTGCTCTTCATGGATGATCTCCTTTTAGTCCAATTGTCTTTTAGGAGAAGCGTCTGTTGTAATGGATGCAAGATTGTTTTTAGTTCAGAACTGGTGTCTTGAACACTTTTGCTTTTCTGGGAGCTTGAAGTTTGAAATGAGACTTCAGTTCAACTTGGAAATGGTACATTTGCAGAAGAAAAAATGATTTTTGAGCAGACTAATAGTTTGATGCACAAAAAAGGCAGAGGGTGAAGTGAATGGTAAGGGAGGGAAAAACTGAAGAGAAACTGAAGTTTTTTGGCTGTTTTTACTGGGGAGAGGCTGAAGCACTTTATTTTAGGTTTCTAACAGAACTGCTGACTTTTCCTTTGGAATTGATTGTTATTAAAGTGACATTAATGTTTTCATTTAATCTTCTTTAGGTACTCATAAAACAATGTCCAATTATGTCAGTTTTCATTTTTGTGTGGTTGTTTTGGTTGTTGTTGGGGGTTTTTCTGTTTTGTTCTTAAATTCAGGTCCATTGAATTCATCCATCTTAAATTCAAATTTCAACCTGAAAATTTTGTTTCCCACTCAGTCCTGGCAAGGAGAGCTGCTGAGGGGTAGTGCGGTGGGCAGCAGTGCAAGTGAAATCCTGCTCCAGAGCTGCTCACCAGGCGCGATGCTCTTTGCACGATGTTCTTTGTCCTTCAGAACTGCCCTGGGAAGCAGTGGTGTTCCTGGGACTAGTCATAGTCCAGCATTTAAAAATGGATGTGTTGATAACAGTGCTGTAATCCCAGCTCTTTTGGAAAGGGGACCAAATGTCAGATTGCTTCTGTGGCTGGGCCAGGCAGTGAAACACCTATGATACCCTCAGAAGGGGGAATATAGTTTTTGGGGATTGGAAGAGGCAAAATAACCATCGAGGCTGGTTTTTTTTCTTGTCTTTCAGTCCGCAGTTCCAAACTGTTGATTGCTTTGCAAAGTGGTTGGGAAAATGCAGCTAACAAAACCGTTGTAGTACTCCCACCTCCCTCTGCGCTGCCTGCGATCTGTCCCCAGGCCTTTGCGGTCCATCATGCAGGCAAGCCTCAGCATGTGTCACTTTGAACATGACTTTTGCTCTGTCTTGCGTTGCATCAGCCTGTCTTCTCTGTGAGGAAGGCTGTTGCAATGTTCTTAAAATGTTGGAATGACAGAAAAAAAAGAAAGAACTTGATCACTTTTTAAGTAAAGAGTAACAGCACTTTTGGAAATATGCAGAACTTAAGTGCACTCAGGGACCATAAAGGATGCCAATCCAGTCCTTCTGAGAAGATATCAATAGAGAAGGGAGTTAAATAAGCATGGTTTGTGTGTCCAAATTAATTTGCACAGTGTGTTTCTCGGGTGCATGAAGCTTTGCTAATGTGCGCAGAACCTCAGCTTTCATTGATTTTTTGTAAGCGTACTTTAAGTTCCCATGGCTTCAAAAAGCACCTCCCAAGAGAACCAAGCCTAATTTATTGGTGAACAGGCTGAACACACAGGTGGTCTGAAAGAGCAAGTCCCTGTTCTTCGCTGGCTGGCATGCCAGTCCTAAAACCTTGTGGTGTTGCTTTGGTGTCCACACGTAGCCCTTTCCCTGCTGGTAGGGGCTAGTGTGGAAAGGGGAGGGGATTGGAGTGAAATGCTGAGTTAGGGCAGGGATAGCCGTATTTCTAGGCAGTTAAGTTCCTCAGGAGGTGACTGCCAAAAACCTATTGTCAATCAATGCCTCCATTAGTTCCTCTGTAAAGGCCATATTTCCCCCTTGATCTCTCCACAAATCTGTTGAAGGCAGCAATGGTTGGATCGTGGCATTTGCCACAGTTGAAACTTCTGCTCTAGGCTGAAGTATGTTCAATACATTGCAGAGCCTGCCCTTTTGAGAGGGTCTGATGCCGAGATGTCACTGATGTGCCGGGAGAAGAAACTGGTGGAGAGAGTAGCTGAGGTCCCAGAGGCCCAGGAGAGTTGTAGGTGCCATCTGTTGAGGCTGTTGAGAGCTAGTGAACTGCCGGAGCAGGTTCAGCATACAACGCTGAGGCCAGGTACAGGAGCCAATGTCACTGTGTCACTCAGGAGAGGATGATTAGACAAGGCCTCTAACTTTGAGGCCCAAGATTTATTTTCTCCTGAGGATGTAAGATTAGAGCCTTAATTGCATCTGCTAAGAAATGCCCCGCATGTCAGAAATAGGGCTTGCTGAGTGGGGCTCCAAGTGCCATTGCATTATGGCTGTTGAAGGATTAGATTAGAGTAGATTCTCCTGTACAAATCTTCCTTCCATTAACCTCCCCAGTCAGCTTGACACCTTCAGTTGCTAATTAGCATCTCCTAAGCGCGCCTGCTCTTGTTCCTCTCGGCACACCTCCATTTGTCAGTCCTTCCTTTGGTTAATGTCTCGCACTTGCCAGGGCCAAATAAACAGTGCCATTTAAACATCAGAATTTAACGCTGCTTTGTATGATAGTACTGTAATATCTTGAAGAGAGGGGAGGCTTAGGGAGGTCTCACCTGCTTCAGCTATCTCAACTGCAGCATTCTACATTGCTGTACTCTAAAAGGGTTTAAAGTATGATTTCATGGGGAACAGTTCTGGCTCAGTATGTGAAGAGAGGAAAGGCTGACAGAGCAGAAGGGAGGTGTATGTGTGTGCAAGAAACCCTTGTTCATTAGAGGCGGGGGGGAAACAAAAATGAGTGACTGTGCAAGTTCACCTCTGATGCGTGCCTCAAGGGAAGAACTCAAGTGCCACCCTGTAATTTCCTTTTAGAAATACGAATACGGCTGCAAGCGATGAGAAGTCTTAAAACAGCTGCAGATATCTTCCCTTGCTTTCCAGACCTTGCCAAAGGGGGCCTCTAGGAGTTATCGTAGTGTTTTATATTGGTACCTCTTGCCTTTGTATCTGAGCCATCTTGTAGCAATTAGAGTCAGTTTTGTGGAGAGTGGTCACCCCACGTTTCTCTCAGAGCTTACATGGAGATCTTATGTTTTTCATCTCCTCTTGTCACTACAGTGCCAGAACAACAATGTCACCTGTGGTGGGTTGACCGTGGCCAGCTGCCAGCTGCCCACCCAGCCGTTCCCTCCTCAGTGGGACAGTGGGGGAGAAAATAGGATGGAAAAAAGCTCATGGGCTGAGATAAAGGCAGGGAGATCACACACCAGTTACTATCATGGGCAAAACAGACCCAATGTGGGGAAAATAAATTTAATTTATTGCCAGTGAAAAGAGATTTGGATGGTAAGAAACAAAAGCAAAAGTAAAACAGTCCCCCTCTGTCCCAGACTGAACTTCACCCCTTCATTCCTGACACCTCCACCTCCTCTGTTGCCCTCAATGGGGTGGTGCAGGGGGATGGGGGCTGTGGTCAGTCCATAATAGCTCTTCCCTGCTGCTCCTTCCTCCTCACACTTTTCCCCTGCCCCAGCATGGGTACCTTCCATGGCTGCAGTCCTTCAGGATGAACAGGTCCTCCTCGGGCCACAGCTTTCTTCAGGAGTATCTGCCCCGCCTGGTGTGGGGTCCTCCACAGGCTGAGCAAGGATACCTGCTCCACCGTGATCTCTTCTCTGGGGGCTGCAGGGCAATCCCTGCTCCGACACCTGCAGCACCTCCTCCCCTCCTCCTTCTCCGACCTCGGTGCTCGCAGGGCCCTTTCTCTCACTTTTCTCCTCACACCTCTCCGTCTCTGTGGCATTTCGCCCTTCCTCGAGCACGTTTTCCCCGGGATGCCACCACGGCGGCCGAGGGGCCGGGCTGTGCCCTGCGGCGGGGCTGCTGCGGGACCGGCCGCAACCGGCCCTGACTGGTGCGGGGCAGCCCTGGCGTCCCCTCGCAGAGACCCCCAACGCCTGCCCACGGACACCTAATTCCTCACCAAAGAGTATGTGCTAAACAGGTGCTATTGACTTGGAAAATTCAGGAACTGCCTCAGTGTTGCTTCATCTTTCTCTTCAGAGAGTTTCCAGCCTTGCTTCAGAGGGCTGGTTCCCACAGCCAGTTTGGGCTGTGGGTGCCTGCCTGGGTAACAGGCTGAGATGAAGAACCCCCTTTTTTCTGGTGAGCACCGAACTGCTGTCATATAGTGAGTAAAGTATTAGGAGAGTAGGAGACGGATCTGGAGCTGAGGGTCGATGATCTGACTGAAAATAAGAAGCTGCCTCACCCCTTCCCTTGCTCTGTGGTTTCCTGCTCACTCCTCCCTTCCCAACCAAGCCTCAGCTAGCCTCTGCAGGGTGCTTAGCACTCGCATCCGAACCCACAAACCTTTGCCGAGCGCTCTGAAACACCCTGGCTATATATTATTGAATTTGCTTTGCTAACGATGACACAGACACAAAGGTGTATCCACCCAGCTCTGCCTTTGGAGCGTGCACCTGGTTTTGGAGCTGTGACAACCACCTGCTGGCACTGGGTATGAAGCTTGAGAAGGTATGTATAAATAAGCTATTGATTATGTGGCCGCAAAGGGCTGTGAAATCAGCTAGTTGAAAATTAGGCAGAGGTTTGCAAGAGGAATAAAGCTGCAGTTAACTTAAATGGCCTGTTTCACAAAGGTGATAGACGAGGTGGGCTTAATCACGAATGTGTGAACTGAGAGGTGGGAAGGGGCTTTGGTCACCTGTCTTGTCCAGAGTCCTGTCTCTGGCAGTCCTGGGCTTGGTATTTTAGAGCAAGGCACGAGAGCTCTGCCGTGGGCAGATATATATTTCATCCTAGTGGAGAGCATAAACCCAGTCCTGATCTCTGCTTCAGAGTGCTTTATGTGAGCTGTTGGGAAACTTATGAATTAGACAAGAACTAAAGATCCCCAAGGGATCTGATTTCCAGTCACACCCCTGTTCAGATCCTTTGCACTCGCTAGGAACCCTCCTTGAAACTTCAGCTATTCGAGGAAACAAAGCAAATGAATCCAAGCCTGACCTGTCAAGGCTCTTTTACGTTGCTCTCAGTGGAGTCATCCAGAGTGCAGAGACTCTCTCAATCAACTTTATATAAGCTCTTAATTACTCAGCTTAAAAAAATGAAGTGATGGCCAGATGTGAAACAGGGTAAGACATTGATTCCTACTTGTAAAAAGGAGGTAGGGGGGTTTGCATTGAAATATATTTAACTGTGTGCCATGTAGGTGTCTGGAGGTTTTGCCGTTGTTGGTCAGGAGACTGCTGATGTGTCAGATGTGTTGGAAAGGTTTTGGGATGAGCCGGCAAACCACACTGTGGTCTGGTGGTTCTTCTTCTTCTCCTACTCCCTTCCCCAAAATCTAAAGGATCAGTCATATGGTAATGCTGCCTCCTATTCAGGATCTGGTCTATCTTCATGTAACCCTTATGATGTGTCAAAGCAAAACCCAAATATTGCAATGATGGGATGAAAGTTGTTACTGCTACTTTCCAGCTCCATACAGTTTGCGCTCACACAGCCATCCTTCAGGAGAGGTATGTGCCGTGCTTCAGTTGGGTGAAAAAAAGGCTAGGCTGCTAATGGACAGGCATCGATTTACTCCTTCAGCTCTACCACTGAGATATGCAGCTGTTTGGGGCTTGTGTGCCCTGACCTGGCCATAAACAGAAGGGTTTCCTTGCGGAGGTAGCAGGGGGTGGGCTGGGTGCCAGGGGAAGCTCGTGGGGTTTTGGGGCTGTGGAACTGTGTGGTCTTGTGTCCTTCCAGACACTGGGGACACAGGAAATAGAAATGCCTTCTCCAGTGTTAGCCAAGTAGTTGCAGAGCCCCTGAATATCTGTCTGGTAGGACACACTCACAAAAACTTATACTTTGACACAGCTGTGCCTTTTTTTTTTGTAGCAAATGACTGCTTTGTCCAGAACTTCAGACTCGCTAAGAATCCTATGATGAAAAACTAATAGAGCACGCTGAATGTGTCGAAGAAAGGTTGGTCTATGTTTTTGCGTACAATACGCATGATCATGTTGTGATATCTTCTGGGAAAAGCTTCATTGTGGTTGCCATTGCAGGAGGTTTTCTTGCCTAGCTACAGGTTTGTTCAGTGAAATATTCAGAAATCACAAAGATTCAAGAATTTTGGTACATATAATTGCTTTTTCAAAATTCAAACTGAAAAGCAGCTGTAATTTAGGGTTCATTTTGTTTCTGTTTTTTGCCTGCTTCAATTTCTTAGGAAGCAGAAACAATGCCATATGGCTTGGGCACCCACTTGCACATGTACCACGAGAGCAGAGGCAGCAGTGGCGAGTTGTTCCAAGAATAATTACTCAGCTGAATGTTGCTTCTGTGAGCTATTTGGAAAATATTTGCTAATAATCAGTTTCTACATAAAAGTCAGTATTGGTTTGTAGATGGCAAAATGAGCTATATCTGTCAGCTGATTTATTCACAAGCATTTCAACTAAAGCTTGTTTTTCTAAACAATCACAACATCTGTTGTCAATAGACACTGCTTTGCTTTAAAACTCGAGAGCTTTATCAGCCATTACCTGAAGCAGCAACTAAGTTAAAACTTGAGTAAAGCATCTTACTTCTTCAAATATTCAGCAGTAGAATTAAATAGGTGTTGAGAGAACAAAAGATTTATAAAACGAAATGAGGAAATTATCAATAGGGTTTCTGAAGTCTGGTTCCTCGCTTCCTCCGGTGGCAATCTAGGTTGCCTTTTTCTGGAGAAGGGGTACATGAGGACTTTCCATCTGTAAAGCCTAGATGAGAAATAGGAATTACCCTACTACAGGGAGACTGTTGCAGTGTCAGGCTGTGCGCAGTCCTTGGATATTGGAGGAAGGAATAAGCACTGAGCTGCATGTGTGTTATTTTGTTCTTGCTAGGTTCTCCAGAACCACGAGGCTGACAATTGTGTTTATTATAGAAAAATAATCAAGAGCATTAGTTCTAGTAAATGAAAGTAACTTGGAGAGGAGGTTAAGCACCACTACGTGCCTGCTTGTTCTTACATTTTATTCGGTGTCTACTGCAGCCCACTGCAGAGGACAGCTGTGGGCAGGGCAGACCCTCAGTCTGACCCAGCGTACAGCCACTCCTGCGCCACGCAGGGAACTGCTGTGTTATCCTCTGTGTAGATGCTTTACAGTCACCTTGCAGTGAAGAATGGCAGTGCATGTGGTGGGTGCCTCGGGGGAAATTTAGCTGAGCAGAATACAGGGAGCTACATCCTATTTGATCAGATCACATAGATAATATTCCTATACTTAAGTATAGGTATACTTAATGTATAGACCATACTGGTGTGGATTTTACTGATTTCTCCCCCCACCAAAGAAGGCATATTTTGTAGTCATACACAAAATGTCTTACCAAACTGTTCATATAGTAGTATCTGCTAGAAGTGTGTTTCTTGGGGAATTGCGTGTCCTGTGTCCTGTTGCACTTAAGGATTCTCCTCGAAGTATCTTTCCAGACGGTCGTGCTTAATTTGTGAGATCTGATGAGATCTTAGCCCAAGGTTAAAGTACTATGGGCACACTGCCTGCGCAAGTCAAATATATGCCAATCATAATGTATTCAAGTGTCCTGCAAAACTGTAACTCTACTGATTTACAGGGCCAATGGCTATATTCATCAATAATGAAACATGAGTCTCTGGGGAGGACAGATGTGTGAGTCTCACCACCTGTGAGAGCCGGTGCATGTTATGGGACGTGACAGAATTAACAGTGAAGATACGTGCCTGACACCAGGAACTGTCTCCCTTCGCACTGCCTTGGTTGGGTGGCCTCGTTGCTTGGGCTGTGTTATTAGGCTGGAAGAGCAATGTACAATAACAGGTTGTAAGCCAGTGCAGCTGCAGAGCCAGCAGCCACGTGATTATGGATGATGAGAATATACCCCATATGGTCCTGAAGATTAATCTAGAGGTGGGTTGTGTCATTCAGTCCACATGCAAGGGATGGTTAGTCCCTTGGGATTTGTTTTGGTCATGATTAGTGCCACATCGCCTTTACAGTTGAAATGCCCTGTGTGCTATGACATGTATGGAAACTGCATCGTCTCTTCAGAAGGCAGAAGCAACTGATGCCACCTTCTGTCTTTCACTGTCTTGAAGCAAGCAGTAGGTTGTAAATTCTTCTAGTGCGGTTTTGTGGAGCTGGCACTTTCTTTCCCTCTGTTGAAGCAACAACACTGGCAAGCTGCCTGCCCTCGCCCGAGAGCCTCATCCTCCAGGTTTGTTTGCACACTGCTTGCCAAACGCCTAAAAAAAGGAACCAATCAGATTGCATTTGCTTAATGCATTAATGAATCTGCTTAGGTGTCATCAGGCCTAATTTCTTAGTGAGCTGTGACAGCTTAATGCCTCAGGACTGAATTGCTCAGAAGTTGCAGGGTGATGGATGGCCAGAGGAGAGCTGAAACCTGAGGACTTGCCCATGCAATGTCCCCCAGCCCAGAGTTAAAATTCCCTGGGTACTAATGGAAGCATGTAAACGAAAACCAAAGATGAAGGTAGGTTTCCCTTCTTGTCATTCTTGCAGCAAACGTGTTATTTTCTTTGTGGTTAATGCCCTTTGCCAAAGGAACTTGAACTCCTTGGCTAGTTGCATGGGAGTAGATTTTACTTATTAACCTTTGAGTCATATTTTCAAAGTTGGTTTTTTTTTTGTCTTTTTAAGGATCATTTGGGAATGCAGGATTACAATAGCCTTTGTTATTCCTAGCCAAATGCATGTTAAAACCAGCTTCAATGCATGCTAGCTCCTTCTGTCTCCTGTGGTGATGCACCGATGGCTCTGTAGCAGGTATGTTTTATGTGTAAGGGCTGGTACACAAAATTGTGACACTCCTGAAAAAGAAGGCAGTGGCACTGATCCTCAAAGAAACAGTGTAGTGCATGTCTCCACACAGGGAAGGCTACTCAGAGGCTGAAATGACAGCAGTTGGCCTTTTGGCCAGCATGAGGAGGGTGCCTGGATCCATCCATGCAAGGGTCTACCAGCACTTTTGGGGTGAGCCTTAGCAGATGTTCAGTCCAAACAGACTGCGTTAGAGTTTAGAGGAACAGCGCTATGGTTTTCCTTCATCACACACGGTTAGGCTTGCCTTAAATGCTCAGCGTAACAGGCTTCAGGGCTCTGCAGCCAGCCTGTCTGGTCACTCCTTTGCTGGCTGACCTGGTGGCATATTTTGATCTATCCCAGGCAAAGCTCCATTGTTGAATGCTGTCCTGATCTGGATTGCAGGAGCATGTGCAAGTCTTGTGTGCGCTGTGTCCCTTCCACAGCTCCTCCGGGGCTCTCCTTAGGGCTTCTTCAGGGACCAATGGGACCAGTGAGATCCCAGTGGGCAATTCCTTTGCTTTAGGAAAAAAACTGGCCAAGAATCTCCTGTCAGAAGCTGGAGCTTCTCTGGGAAATTTCTAAAACTTTAGACTTCCTACAAAAGCACTAGGCATATTAGCCAAAATATATATATATATATACACACACACATACACATATTTTTTAGTGGAAACTTAACAAGGCAAGAATTTGACACAAAAATGAGAGCTTTTGTTGTTTCAGGTGTTTGCACAGCTTTGTCAAATGTGTCCGAACATCTCAACTCCCGTTTAGCTGAAAATTGTTTTGATCATTTTTACCCATTCTGTGGAAAATCAAAGATCACAACCAAACTATGTGTTTGGAGAAAATTTGTATTTTTATTGAAGAATCTATTTCCAGTGAAGGCTTTTATTGCATCTTTTAAAAAATGCATGGACAACAGGCTACATAAAGAAGCTTTTTTCTGTCTTTTAGATTGTGTATTGAAGGTTTTTCCCTGACATCAGGGAAATCAATTACAGGTTTGCTATTACCGTTGATGGCAATGAAGCAAGACCTAAACTGTCATCTCTCCTCATGGTTTTCTGTGGCTCCTGTGGTTAAAAAAACCCCAAATGAACCCAACCAAAACAAACTGAAAACCAAAAAACTTGAGCAGCCAGGAACAACCAAAGTCCTAGGGCTTATTAAAATTTTGTGATCAGTGTTTGCCCCACAGACCCATTGATCTCTGGCAGCTGTAGAGAGGGAAACGAGCCTGTCTGAGCCTCCAGCAGAGCCTGTAACAGTACTAAGCTTGCCATTAGTACCAAATTTCAAGGACTCTTCTTTGTTTGGGCTCTTGCCTACTCCTAGGTACAAACAATGCAAACCTCCACTATCTTTCAGTAACTGATCAAAAATAATCAAATTCCGCATTAAGGCATGCCCACATTGATACAGAGTAGCACTTGATGCCCAACAGCAGAGCACAAAGCTATTATTGCCTGTGGGAAGCTCACCTTTTAGTCCTCTCATTTCTTGAGAGGCAGCATGTCTTGTAAAAAGCCTCGCTAAATTCTCGGAAAATGTTGTTAACTAGATGATGGAGTTTTATGGTCGAGAAAGGTGGTGAAGTCCTGGCTTTGCTTTAAGATAATGGTGAAACCACCGACATAATCGCTCTCACTCAGATGAGGAATTGAACGACACAGTGTGAGTAAGGTGTATGGCAAGAGGTTTGTTTCCTTAGCAGCTGAAGCTATCACAGTGGTATCCAAAGTATCTCAGGACTGAGCGATGGGAAACTGTCAAGGTTGAAAAACTTGTGTTTCCATGTTCTGTGCCTCAGTTTCCCCATCTGCAAAGAAGGGATAACTCTACTTGGCTAGTTTACCAAAATGCATTTTTGTCTGTGGCCGAATGCCTAGAGTTTCTTGCAGAAAAATGCGTGGTGGAGGCAAAGTGCATGCTGCTGAACTTGCCTTGTTCCTGAGGAAAACACCGCAGAAAGGATCTCCGGCCTGAGCAAGCTTGCGGTGTTGCTGGGCAAGACCGTCAACAAGATGCGGGGAAGAACATACTGTGGCAGCCGGAGCGCAGAGAGGATAGGAGAAGGTAGATACACACCGCAAAACGCAGCACCCCATTGAACTGCTGACCCTTGTTCTTGGTGAGGCTGTGTGGGATCTACTTTGCCGGGCCTTGAGGAGGCGGCTGGCTTGGGATCCACAAACTGGTTGGCTTTCACCTCTACCCAGGCACTAGTTCCATGTGAAGTTTTTCTCCCTGCCCCCAAATTCTCCCTTTTTTTGGCACCCACATGGTCTCTTCTAGATGTACTGATGTTTCAATCACCTGCCTGCCTCTTAAGTACAGTCATGAGGCCTGATTTTGCATGGAGGCTCGAATTGCTTCGACCACAACATTTATGGCATTTCAATACTCTTGTGGTTTGCCTCTTTTCATGAGCAAACTCTGCTTCGTACAAAAGGCTCAGCAGACAGCTACCAGCCTGATGAAAAAGAGCTGTCTGCTAAATGAGCTGTTTCCACCGTGCTGCCACCACCTCGGAGTGGGCAGAGGTGATGCTGTTCCTCCTTGGTTCTCCCACTGATGCGCTGTGCCCGCAGAATTCCCCCATACTTCATTTCTGGCATCTAGTTTATACAATAGCTTGGCTATTTTTCATTTGTTATTATCGTCTGCTGTGGGCTAGTGACTGGAAATAATTCTCTACCTAAGACTGACAGGGATAATGCGATTCAGAACAGGAGCCGTTTCTCAAAATGTCCTCAGGCTGGGCACGGTGGTGGTTTGATTTCAGCAGCATCAGACTCGGTCCTCTAATTCCTACTATTCCCCCCTGCTGCCAGCATTTTCAATGGAGGGAAAAGGGGGCAGAATTTAGTCCTATACAATTTTATTTCAAAAGCAGCTATATAAACAAAACAAACAAAAAAACCTGAAACCCACCACCCCTTTCACACAAGTTAAAGTCAAGGTATCCATACAAATCTTTTTCTCTACCATAGACGCAGAGTTTTACTTAAAATAGTGAAGGTGAAAAGGGGAACATATCCATCTCCCACTGCAGTCTTCTCCAGGAATTTATTGTGATCTGTAAATACTCAGGGGTTTTTTTTGTTTGGTTGGTTTTTTCTTTGTTTTTTAAGAAAAATCCACCAATCTGTGCATATTTTTCCTTTCTGCAGTGCTCTGGCAGCTAATTTCTGGAGCCACAGAGGATTCAAATGGAAAGCAGTTAACAAGGAAATGGGGTCCTTCCTCATTGTGTCTCGTCTCCGTGTTTATTTTGTCACGACGTTGTCCAGTACAGGAGAGTGAGGAAGAAGCTGTTACATCGCCGTCTGTTTGAGACAGGCTGTTACCTGCCTGTGAGTCTGGGTATCCTCCAGCTCGTGGTATGTGCTTTGCCAAGCTCTTACCAGGGACTGATGGAAGCTGGAAGTGTTTTTCAGGACCTCTTCAAAGATGATGGCAGGTAAAACGAGTTGCAGGCCTAATTTCTCTTGTCTCTATCACTAATGCAAGTCTCCATCACCTTCATTATATGGATGTTCAGTAGCCTGAACAAATCTTTTAATCTGCTAGTGCTTTTATTTTTCCATCCAAATGATCACACTTTTTTCTGTTTCAGAAATGAATGAAACAAGATCTTTTTCCAGCTGTTTGTAAGACTTAAAGTAAAGAAAAATCTCTGCTTCTCTGTGTCACTTTTCCCCCAGTGAATTCAGGGCTGGCCGCTGTCTGACCCATGCTGTGCTATGGTGGTTACTGAGAGGGCTTAGCAGGTCCAGCATCCCAAGCATGGTTTGGTGGCTGCCACCTGGTAAAACACGTGGGAAAATGTGGGCTTCTAATCGTGCCTGCCCTGCACCTTCATCCTTCATGGTGGTCCGTCTCTGTTACCATGAACATACCTGTTCTTTTACAGGTTGTGAGGTTGGTTGTTCTCTGCTTGTAAACTTTTGTGAGCCCTTGAAATCAGAAATGCAGTCCTGAAGCCTCAGCCCCGCACCCCAAACTGTGCCAACGGATTTTCTGCTCGGCACATGAATGGTGTTGAGGGGAAAAAAGGGGCTCTTGGGACAAGTGCAACTAATCTTTCTGTAGAAGCAGATGGATTTTAAAGTCTGAGGACTGAGCTCTGCATCACTGGGGCTCAATTTGTGGCTTTTGCCTCGGCTTTAATGTGGTGTTGTGGGAAAGTGTTTTATTTTTTGTGCAGCTTTGATGTTGTGCAGCTGCCTCGCTTTGTACAGTAGCTCGCTGAAGCACTTAAAAGCAAGTCATCAGGGCCTGTAACCCCTGCAGTTGCACTTCAGGGCAACAGAGCGGGTAGGGCAGGGCTGCAGTTAGCACTGCGTGTTGCTCTGTAATAGTGGTCCATGGTGCAGTGTTGGTGGAGCTAATGGACTTTGCCCACCCCCTTAGAGGTGCACCAGCCCAGGTCTGCCTCCAACAGACAAGTACCCATGCTGACCTCCAGGAGACTGGGCATTCAGTAAAAACCATAGCAGCTGGGTTCAGTTTTCAAAATTAATTGGGCTAAATTCTGGTAAACCTGGGGAGAAGGCTTTTGGCCTTTGGAGTCATACCTGACCCTCAGGAGTATGAGGTGTGTATCTGCATACACTGGCTTAGCAGACTGGCTTGCTGGCCCTGCTTTTGACATGCCAGGGTCTTTTTCTTTTTTTTTTTTTTTTTGGCTTTTTCTTTGTCCATCTGCCCCCAGATTTTGTGGTTGTGAAGGGTGTACTGAGGTGATGACTGGGTTTTTGCTTTGTGTCCCCCCCCTCCCCCTTATATAATAACAATTCTATTATGGTAAAACAAATGAAACGCAGACTTGCACTAGACAGCAGGTGCTACCAGCTGGTCTCTCTGCATCCTCAGATGAGGTGCGGCTTCGTGTGGCTGCTGACTCTTCAGATAGCCAGAGCAAACAGACGGCAAGATGCTGCACTTGGCAGAAGATTAAAACCTGTGATTAGCCAATATGCAGTTAACTAGATTTGCAACATGGGGAACCAAGTGGCCCTAGTTTAGGACCACATGATCCTGAATGAATTGAGTAGCAAAGTATGGTGCGTGTACAGTGCCCTGGATCACCAGAGGGTGTGAGAGGGGCTCTGGACAATGTTAAACAGGGCTGTTTTTCTGCTGTCTCACGGAGGTCTCTGTCCCATTTTGTGGGTCCTCTCTGGGGACTGGCACTGTGATGTGCTTGGGTGGGACTCGATGATCCTTGTGGGTCCCTTCCAACTCAGGACATTCTCTGATTCTATCTGGAACACCTCATCCTTGTCCTCTAGGGCACACATGCAGCTCGGAGCTTATTTGCACACACTCCCACGAGTGTCCAGGAAGCATCCTGAAGTCCTTTTATCAGCCCTTACAGAAGTTAAAATATTCTCTATGACTTCCCATGCATTCCAGTAAGCACTGGAAATAGGCTTTTGTCTGAGCTGGAAATGTGTCTGGGGTAGGTGATAAGCAGGCTTTCACTGTGTAGACTTAGGGTTACTCAGAATGGAGATAATTTTATAATTTCATGGAAGAATTTGAGGAAAAATTACCAAATGTTCAGGTGTAAAACTTACTTTTTCACAGAAACAGCTGAAACAAGCACATTTTCACGGATTGCGTCAATTTTATGGAATCACCGTGTTCTCCATCAAAAAAAAATTTGGCAAGCTGTAGTCAAGATACCCTCTCCATCAGTCTGAAAGCCCCTGATCCCCACATGTAAAGCTCTGATAGTGCTTAGCTGGCAACTCTTGATATAGTACCTCTGTAAATGAGAACAGTGCCCTTAAACCCTATGTTGTTTTAGACTTCTTTTTGAAACACCTCAGCAATTTCTCCTCCAGCTGACTCAATCCCAATTGTTACCCTGCCACAGAGAGTTGTTGCAAGAGAACTTTTGCCTCCAGAGAAGCTTTTGCCTCCCTCAGTTTCCCTGTGTATCTTAACACCGCTTGAGTCACCTCCTGAAGAGGTGTTAAGTGCCACTTGTGGGAATGCAAACTTCTCTGGGCTCATCAGAGGGAAGCTGCAATATAATTACGAGTCCAAAGTATTACTGTCATAATTTTCCCTGACCTTAGTGTTTCTGAGTCTGTGTGCTTATGCTTTAAAGTTTAAAGTTGTCATTTCCTTTCCCATTTTTCTTTCATGAGCTTTGGTCACAAAACACGTCTCCTTTAAGGAAACAGAAGCACTGTTTTTCTGAGACTTTTATTTCAGGCATTGGCCTCAGCACGCAGTGCTGCGGAAGTATTCCACTGCAACAGAGATTTCTGAAAGTGTAGATGCTGAAGCTGCAGGTTTTTCTACCTTGCAGGTTTTTGTATCTTAACAGCTCCTCTCTGCTTGCCTTTCATGGCACTGAGGTGCGTGCCCTGCACACTTCTCATCACTCTTTGGATAACTTGATTTATTCTTCATGACAGCACTTGGTGGAGGAAGGGTTGTGGAAGGTGGTATCCTTTTCAAATCCCTCAGGACCCTGCTGATTAGAGGACGAATAAGGAAAAGCCAGGGAGGTCCTGATGCACACCAGGGCTGGGCAAAACGGAGGCAGATGGAGAAAGGCAGATACAGCAGTATCTGTACTCTTCACAGATCAACTCCTGTTGTCTGTCCAGCTTTTTTCTCTCTTTTCCTATTGCTGTGAATTCAGGATTGATAAAAATGAACATTTTAAAGAGGTCTGTATAAGCTCACTGGCCTCAGACCTGCCTGCTGGGCTCTAATTAACATTTACTCTGTGTGCTTGGGCTGTTTCCCTCACAGGCTCAGATGCCGCATGGTATCGACCACCCTTGCCTAACACACATCGAAGTTGCCATGGGGAAAGCTCAAGGGCTCTCAATCCGGCAGAGGTTTCTGCGAAGAGAAAAGAAGCTGCCTGCGTGCCAGGAGGCTGCCGCGAAGGGCTGCGCCACTCAGCAAGTGTGCCATGTGAAAGAAAAAGTGCTGAGAGGAATAGCTGAGCAGGTTTCTGGATACAAGCACGTAAGGTGGCACGATTTCCATCCCCGCTGTGGATGGGGGGAAAAGCCCTGCTCAGCCCTGCGCTCCTGCCTGCGGTGCCCTGAGGCTTCAAAGCAGAGTGTGGAGGTTTAGCCAAATTAGTCCAAGATGTGTTTGTTGAAATAGAGAGGCCACACTTCATGTCTAGAGAAAGGGGATTTCAAGGCAATTTGTTTTGTTAATTTGTGAGGGATGATTGGACTGTTCTGTCAGGGGGGACTGTCAGGGGTGCTTGAGGTGCTATTGATGGATGAGAGAGAGGGTTTGACCTTGCGGCAAGGTTTATCCTATGGTTGTCTCAAGGAACGGTGTGGTAGCCGTCACCAGGTTCATTTCCAGGGTACATGTGAGCACACGGACACTGCCCCTTCCCCATGTAATGTAACACGTCATTACAGGGTGTGCGGGTGACGTAAGAGCACGGCCATGTGGGTGACGCTGCTGGAGGCGAAGCTGGTCTGACACAAGTTAGGCTCAAGAGGGAAGGTACTCTGTTCCCCGATTATGGCTGCAATTTTTTTGTTCCTTTTAGAAAGGATGAAATAAAACTTTGGCTGACTGTTTTTAAGGCTAAGCATGTAGGCTTTCAGGTTTCTCTTCAGTTGAATCTATCCCATCAGCTTCAGTATTATTGAGCCAAAAGCAAAGAGAGTGTCAGCAGGTGCTCGGGGAGGAGTCTGGACATTAGATGCTCCTGGGTGGTCTTGGTCTGACCAGCTGACCGTCTTTGCTCTACTTTTGTCACTTTTGGTGATTTAACAAGGGTCACTTTTTTCAGTGCTCCTGTTTCCCTGTAGAAGCGCTCATTTTGAGACTCCCAGGAGCTTAACTTTTTCACCAGAGCTGAGCTGGTAGCTCATTGCTGGCTTAAATTCCCCTTAAAGGGAACAACCAAACACTGTATCAGGGAAAGTCCTTTGAAGAGCTACTGCCACCAGTACTTTATGGTAACAGCCCTAGCTGATGGCTGGACCCGCTCTGTTAGATGATGCACGCACGTGTAGGAAGAGACAATTCCCTACCTTAAGGGGTTTATTGCCTTAAAATAAAATGGGGAGAAAGGTGAACAAACAGCATTTCTGCTATGCTTGCTTTGCAGGTAAGGGCTGGAGCAGATTAAGTCTTGCCTGAAGCCTGCAACATGGCTGAGGCAAATTTTCCTTGTGTCTCCGAAGCTCTAAAGCAGTGCTGGAGTCTGATGGCAGTCCTCTGCCTCTTTTTTGTAGCAAAGGGAGAAGCCTGTTGGGAGAATTCTCCTGTTTCATGCAGGAGATGTCCCATTTGGAGACCCATTTGCTGCATTCAGGCCATTCTGCAATATATAGGGTGGTTATTTTCTCACATACCTGATTACCCAGCCTTGGAGAAGCTGAGAGAATCGCATGGTTTAAGATGACTCATGTAAGGCTGAATCCTCTACTCCTACAGCACCAGTACCAATGGGGTGGCTCAGCAGTGGCAGGAAGATGCTTCCCTTTGGCTTTGCTGCTGCTTTTACCAAGTGAGGTGACAGTTACCTCCCCAAATCACAACAGGGTGAGTGTGCTGCCTTTGCTAGTTGGAGAAGGATTGCTAACTCCTGCAGAGGGTTTTCTGTGGTTTTTTTTCCCCTGCAGGAGCTGAATTATTGCACATTTTTACAGCTAAAGAGCCCATTCCCACTTATCTGTTGGCTTGCAGGTTGGGTACAGTGGCCCAGGACTTGCTGCTTAGTGTCTGAATTCCTTTTCTCATAGTACTCATGTGGACGCTCTTCATCCAAATCACTATAAAGACAGGTTGAGCTGCTGTTTTTCATGGCTAACAGAGAACCTCGTGTGAGCCCTTGCACCTCTGCACAAAATTTCTCTCTCTTTTTGTGTACAGGGGTGTTTATAAAAACAGCCAGCAGTGACCTTGTTATGGACGATTTCCAAACTAGACATGGAAATGATGAAAACAGTATTATTTTGACATTTGAAAGTAGCTTTTGAGTGAGCATAATAACAACAAAAGTTGAAACACATGCAGTAGCAAAGGTAAATTTCTGCTTTGCATTGCGTATTGCATAATTATCCACAGCACAGGGGAGAGGTATAAAATATTTGTAATGGAGGTGTTGGAGAATTCCAGTCTGGCAGCGTTTAGTGGAGAGTGCAGTGACTATGGCCATGCCGTGTTGGAGAAGGCCAGGCTGAAGGAATTAGTTCTCCTCTTCTCCTAATCTTGCCTGAACGTGGCGCTTTCTGTAGGGTTGGTGTGGAATACACAGATCTCACCGAGGGGGGGTCCAAGCTCCTGCTGCCTAGCTAAGCAATTTAGCATGCTGAGATGTCATCAAATCCTGCAGTGAAGGATGTGGAAACCTTCCCCTCCTTTTTATCAGGTTCCAGCAGATGCATCCTTTGCTGTTTGCTTGTGCATTGTGCACAGCTTGAGGGATGATTCTCACGCAGTGGTCGCAAGCAGGCAGGGAGGGACTGGGAGCACGTTGCAATTCAGAATGTGTCCCTGCCTGAAGGTCTGGGTGCTGCTGAGGTCCCTCAGGTGCTTGTGGCTGCAGCACCAAGGGAGCTGACTGCCAGCCCTGCAGGCAAAAGATATTCCCTGCATCTCATGCTCAAGACTTCTTCAGAGAAGTGGTTGCTATGCAGCCTTGTTTATTCCTGGTATGTGCCGCTGTTTGCCTGCTGAGCTCATACACCTGGAAGGGGGAGCCTGCTGTCCTCCTGGAGAAAGGGTGCGGCTTGACAGATGGCCGTCCCCACTTCCAGTTTTGGAAACACGGGGTCTGGAGCAGAAGAAATCCTGGTTCCCTTGTGAGAGGCAACCCGCAGCGGGGCTTAACAGCTCCTGGGGGGATGTCAAGCTTAACAGCATGGAGCTAGATTTCCAAAGTGAAGGACACGCCTGTTTGTGAAGGAGGTTGGTGGGTAGCCCTGCCTCATGCGCTGTTGCTTTCTCAGCAAGGTGGTGCTCCGGTGGGGACTGGCAGGAGCGAGGCAGAGGGGTTGCTTTTGCTGTGCTCTGGTGGAGGTTGCTTGGTGCAAACGTCTCTCTCAGCAGGCAATGAGATCCGGGAGAAAGTTTTGATGATTTTTCCTTTTATCTTTCTCTTTTCAAAAAGTTGTTTTGAAAAGTCTTAAAGCCGCACGAGGGAAACTTCTGCTGGGTGACTCCAGCTGTGTACCGGAGAGTTTGGGTGTCATTTAAGAGACATGGTCCTCCTGGGAAGTGTGGAAGAAAAGCAATGCGTGGGGTGGCAGAAGGAAGGAGGGGAGAGGGGAGAGGAGGACAGGCGGGAGCTGCAGAGCAGGTGGCGTGGTTTGTTGACAGGGAAAGCTCCTCCTCATAAGAAAAATGACCGCCTGGCCTCTGCCCCACCATGGGAGACAGAGTGAGAGCTCCCACCTTGGCTCAGGTGCTGCCCTGGGGCTCCCTTTACTGCTGTGTGTGGGCAAATGGGCAAGTCCACACTCAGCTCCTGCTCAAACTCCTGTTGCTCTGACTGGGGCCAAAAAGCAAAAACTGCACCATTGGTCCTTCCTGGGCTGACACTGTTAATTTCCAGGTAGAATCAAGGAAGGTCAAAGTCAAATCGACTTTCTGAATTGGCCCCTGCTGAGGTTTAGGTCAGTGTTATATGGCTCCTGGGGGTGCTGGTTCATCCCTGCAGGATGGTAAGCAAGTCAGCTCTTGCCAATGGTTTAAATTGCTGTGTTTCACTAAGTTTAACCTCGGTACCTCACTCCAAAGCATGTGGGGGACAAGTGGAATCATTTTGCTCCAAGCAAAGAGAGCAGAAGCGAACTGTAGTGAGCTCACAGGCTCTCTGATACATAAATGCCTAGTCCCAAAGCAATATCGCTCTGACGAACAAACTTGCCTCCAGGTTAGCCTCTGTTTTCAAAGGGGTTTATTACTAAAAGTATGAGTCTCTGAAAACTGGATCTGGGAAAGATGTAGGAGAATGAGGAGGGAAGATCCACAGTCTAATGCATCTTGAATTCCTTTTGGGGTGTGGAGATGCCAGCCTCCCACAGCAGCAGAGGGAGGAGAAACTGAACTCTCTGAAGGACTGAGATACAGGGACTCTGCTCATTATCAGACGAGTTTCCTCGTTACTTTCTCCCTCTGTTTCTCTCTTTCCCTCTCCAGAGAGAATGCATTTGCTTCACTTCTTTTCATTCTTTCTGGTAATACCCATGCTCCCTCAGCCCTAACAATTCAGCAAGCTGGGGCTCTGCTGCAGCGACTGCTGCTGTAACGACAGTGGTAACAGCTCATATTTGCGTAACATCCGTCACCCCAGGGCCTCTGAGAGCTTTACAAAGCTTCCAAGCAGCATTTGCATTTTTCAGTTAGAGATGGTGACCTATAAGAAACTGAAGTTGGCATTCAAAATCTGCAGCCTGCAGAGGTCACATTTATATGCTTCTAACATTTTTCTGGCCTTAAGATTTATATTTCTGTTTCTCTGCAGGCCAGGCAATGAGTTGGCAGCAGAGCTAGCCCTGTGTCCTGGTTTCAGCTGGGATAGAGTTAATTTTTTTCATAGTAGCTAGTGTGGGGCTATGTTTTGGATTTGTGCTGAAAACAGTGTTGATAATGCGGAGATGGTTTAGTTGTTGCTAAGTAGGGCTTACTCTAGTCAAGGACTTTTTCAGCTTTCCATTCTCTGCCGGGTGCGCAAGAAGCCGGGAGGGGACACAGCCGGGACAGCTGACCCCAAATGACCCAAGGGATATTCCACACCATGACGTCATGCTCGGCATATAAAGCTGGGGGAAGAAGAAGGAAGGGGGGACGTTTGGAGTGATGGCATTTGTCTTCCCAAGTAACTGTTACACGTGATGGAGCCCTGCTTTCCTGGGGATGGCTGAACGCCTGCCTGCCGATGGGAAGCAGTGAATGAATTCCTTGTTATGCTTTGCTTGCACATGTAGCTTTTGCTTTACCTGTTAAACTGTCTTTATCTCGACCCACGAGTTTTCTCACTTTTACCCTTCCGATTCTCTTCCACATCCCACCAGGGGGGAGTGAGCGAGCGGTTGCGTGGTGCTGGGTTGCTGACTGGGGCTAAACCATGGCACCCTGCTCCTGCAGTCTTCTACTTTTCATGCTGTTCTTAGTCTTTGTTCGCTTTTGGACGTTGGAAGTGATGGCAGTTGGGAAACATAGTGTTTTCTGTCAGGTCAGTGAGCCAAACCATCACAAGGTTTCGTCAGCCAGCTCTACTGTGTCACGTGTTTGCATCTGGCAGCTCTTTTTTGTCCCCCTCCCTGTAAGCATTGTAGTTGGTTGCACAGCCAGCCTATTACTCCTTTACCTCTTAGTGGCCTCCAGCTCACCCAAGGTAGATGCTGCCAGCTGGTAGGTATTGGAAAATAGGTGTTTGTCCACCTCGATTGAAGATCCTGCATTGGGCCCTCTGGGCACCACTGTGTGGGGCTCTGTGTTTAGCAGGCATCAGCCCTTGGATGCTTGGGTGCTCCAGGGATTTAAATTCCTGTGAAGTTAGGTGATACCTTGTCGGTTAGGTGAACGGAGGCTTTAAATATTTCAGTGATGCTTGAATGGTGGACTTAAGCCCTGAACAAGACAGAGGTGCTTAAATACTGCAAAGACCAGGGAATAAATTCTGAGCAGTGGGAACTGTTGTATTTCAAGGTTCATACAGGACTAAGAACAGCACTGGGACTCCAGTGGAATAGATATGAGAGTAATAAAATGGACAGTTAAACTAGTCTCGTTAGAGGACATGCTCCTGCTTTTGCAAGTCAGCCCTGCACCTTGTGCTCCCAACGCTTGTTACTCATAACGAAAAATTTCAATACAAAACTTGGATCCCATGTTGCAGCTGAATGAAGTTGCTTCAGATCATTGAGAATTTCCATGCCTGATGATTACACAGAAACAGGACAGAGCCCTTAGGATGCTCACTTGGAGTTATCTTGGATTTACACAGCTGTTTGTGGGAACCTGCTGTACAGTCAGAGTGCTTGGAGTTGGTTTGTGCTGTTATGAAAGATGTGTGGAACGGTATACAGGGCCCTACCAGGAGAAAACTACTGGCCAGAGAATGTATTTTAGTAGCCCCTCTGGGATGGCTTCACACAGGAGTATAGAATGGGAGAGCCCTCTCACGAGGCAGCTGAGAGGAAGGCACCGAGGAAGAAGAGCCCAATATTTCTAAGGAAGATGCTTTTACAAGAAACTGACATGAGCTGACAAACAGCTGGGCCTAACATTTCAAGACATAGGCCACTGCTGGGACTTCATGTGAGGATCTACTAGGTCAAGGTGCTGACTGTGACTGCTTCTGTACCCAAGCCTTGAGTGCTGGGCATCTAGAACCTTTCCTAGAGTCCTTCGTGGCAGAAATCCTATGTGCCATGAAGACCTGTTCTCAGAAAAGAAGCAGCAGCTTCTCTTCTGCAAGCAAGCAGATTGCTGCATGCTTCTTCTAGCACTAGCCCCGCAGCACTACTGCTGTCAGTTAATTCATGTTCATTCAGCATTAGCACCCGGAGGCCCCTCAGGGCGAGGACCTCTCTGCGTGAGGTGCTCTGCAAACCCCTGCACGGGCTCAGGATCTTGCAGTTTCAGGGTCGTCTTCAAAGTGTCTCGATAAGGAGGGGAAACCTTTCAGTGCTTTTGGTTGAGGCTGGGTTATGCTCAAGGCCAAGGTGCGTCAGGGTACTTGGCTCCTTCCCATCTCATTGTGTCTGGCAGTCACAGGAGCCTGCAGAGCAATCGATCACCCACCTTTGGGGAACAACCGCCCTTGGCCACAGCTCCAGCGGAGACTGTTGCAGCGCTCAGTGGGAGCGAACTTGTGTACATACTCAAATAACTGTGGTGTCCAGCACAACACCTCATTAGAGCTGGAATGAGGGATCATTCAAGTGCTTTTTGGAGGAGCTAATGAGGTTTGGCATTCAGATCAGCTTATTCCTAACATTTGATTTGCTGACCTGGGTAATCTGCTGCTTGTGGTAACTCTTGTTTCATGGTTGAGCAGACCTGCTCTGCTGAGAAACAGCCATTGCAGGAGCTTTTGGTAGGGGTATTGAACTTTTGAGATCTTCCAAATGAAAGCTGAGGGCAGAACTTGTAAAAAGAGCACCATGTGGGTGATGCTTTTCATGTTCATCTTTTGCCTGTGTTCCTTGCCATGCACAGCAAATATTTGAGGAAGCTTGCTGGTTCAGAAATTCCTCAAATAGTGAATTCAATGGTAAGAGAAAACAGATTTTGGACGTGTAATCTCACTTGGATCATTATGCAGAAAAGATACAGGAGCACTTCTTGTGAGTTGCTATGACTTTGACACCAAGAACTTAGAAAAGTGGGGAGAGATGCAATTAGTAGCACAGGGATCTGCCTTGTGATTCTCCCACAGGCCTGGGGAAACTGCCCAGTTCCACTGGGGCGATGGCTTTTTCCTCTGCACAAGAACTTCATGCTAAAGATGCATTATGGCCCTGTAAGGTGAAATCCACTGGCCAAAAAACCTCCAAACAACTGTCATCACTCCAATTTCATTTTATCCTCACAACAAGCCCCTGGCTGGTGAAATATTGGGTTCAACCTCCACAGCAGCTCCGATCCTGACAGGCTCTGTAAGGTTGTTGGCATCAGCGTGTTTCACATAACGATACTGTATGTTTGCTGTGCTGGGAAGCCACCAGAGAAACAGCTTGTTAGTTGGGAAAGTAAGTGATGATTGCATTAAATAATCTCTGTTTTCATTTACTGGATGCTAATGATCCAAAGAAGCTGAAAATCCCAGATGATGCATTTCTTTTTGATTAACCCCGTGGAAGTATGACAAGGAGTACAGTTACTGTCTACTGCAACATCACCAGGGCCTGAAGCTGTTCAAACACAGCTGTATTCCATTTGCTTCCTCTTCAGAAAGCCATTTTCTAACAGTTTTTTTCACTCAGCAGTGAAACACTGCCACTGTTCTCCTCTTACAGAGAATGGCACCAGCTTGTTTTCCATGCTCCTGTCAGCAGTGGCAGGAGATGAATCCTGCACACCCAGCGCTTCCCCCAGGCTGCAGGCAAATTGCTCTGCCATTATTGTTCCAATTGCAGTGGTTTTGGTGCGAGGGAGAAAGGGGTGGCTCTACACAGCTGTACATTTGGAGTTTTCCTTATCATGTATCTGGCCTGAATTTGGAACTATGCCCTGAATTTAGGCAATTAAGCCTTTGGGAGCCATGGAGGTGCCATAAGTAATGCCCTTCCTAATCACACTTTATAGCTAGCATTTAGGTAGGACAGCCTGGCAGAGGAACAAAACGGAGGCATGGAGAGCCTAGCTTTGTTACAGGGTAAGTCAGTGGCAGAGGCAGCCTTCTATCCTAGCTACAGGATAGGCTCATTTTTGATACTTACTGCATTCTCTTGGGCATTTTTAATACCTTAAGCAATGCTCAGCTTTATTTCAGAGGTGATCTTAACCAGCCAAAATTGCCACTGGCATATTTCTTAGATATTCGTCCTGTGCAATGAGACCAAAGAAAATATATCTTAATCCCTGCTTTATGCCCTAGTCCCACTCGCAATGATACCTCCATTTCTTGTTTTAAAGTACACGGTCCAAATAGACCTACATCTGTATTTTTAAGGGTATTTAGTGCCTGCCTTTCATTGAAAGTAATGGAATTAGGCTCTAAAAACCCTCAAAGCACTTTCATTCCTTGACCTTAAGCTGTGTCTGTGAATTTATCTAGACTAACAAAAAGCGTGCAAGTCAGAAGTGGGTTAACTGTCTCAGCTAACTCCAGCCTTTCTGAAATCACTTGCTTTACTCCAGATGAACGCTTTGACAGCTTTTGAGCAGAGTCAAATCTCTTGGGCAGGGGGTGGAGCAGTACAGGGCCTTGCTGCAATATGAACAATTTCTATTGAAATTCGCTTGAGGATACCATTTTATCTGATTGTAAGTTGGATTGATAGTAGGGTACCTAAAGTCTTTGTAGAGGCATTCTTTGTTATTTGTTTTAAGCTCACAGAACACATTAATAGGGACCTGCCTTTGCTCCTTCCGTCGAGTGCAGAGGCATTTTTCTTTCTGTAATAATTTAACTGAACTGTGTCTGTGATTGATCCTTCTGGCTGCACTTAGCTGCCATGTGATAGTCGTTCCTTTTGCAGAGCTTTAGGGGCACCTAGGAGTGGATTTTTTGAAGGCAGTTCACATTGGCATCCTTTGGTACTTACTGAGGTTTATAGGAATTTTCCTGCTGGCTTACCTTTCTGACCTCTTATCCTAAGGTATGCTCTGCAAAATGCCCTCTTACCTCTCACTTGGGCCATAAGAAATGAATACGTTTAAGCAATCCCCCGTTGTTTCAGTTGTCGCACTGGACTTGCCCCAAGAACATTACAGCTCTGTTATTAAATGTGTGAAATGATGCTCCTGCTGCAGCAGCAGCAGCAGTGCTGAGTTCAGTGGGAACAACTCCAATGCACTGCGCTGGGTCCAACAGCCCCTGCTGCCATGCTTATTCAGCCGGGGCTTCTTGCAATCCCATTCCTGCAGCCTTTGCTTGGAGGATGTTCGCCTGCAGCAGCAGTGCTGGTGCCCAGGAACGCTTCTCGGCTCGGGGAGGAACAGCATCTACAAAAGCTGCATTCAAAGTGCTGATCATGAGACCCTGGAGATGCTGGCGAGTGCAGCAGCTGTTCTTCATGCTGTACAAGTGAGAACTCAGCCTTAGAGGCTGGATAGTGGGGAAGATATTGGCCAGGACAAGGGGCAGGGAAACACGCTGTGTATAATTTTGAATTTTCAGGAACAGCAAGATGAGAATTTTTTTGAGGCAGGCCATGTTTATGTTGGTTTTTGGTGTCTCTGCAATAAAGAAAGCAGGGAATAAACCTCTGTGACAGTGAAGCAGAACAAAGGAGAGTGTTTGGATGGACAATATACATCCTACAGATACAGTAATCAAATAAGCCCAGTGAATATTGCTGACATCTAATGCAGAGTGCAAACCTTCTTTGAGTTAGAACACCCTGTGATTAATTGTTTGTGTCCTCATACCTTCCTTGTTGTGAAGAGAAATAAAAAAAACCCAAAAAACCCCAACCCAAAACTGAGCCGGAATTACAGAAACAAAGGACTTTCAAACTAGCTTTGGAAACCATCTGCTTACTAGATGTTGTCAAATTTTAGGGACCATTGTGAGGAAAGAAATCCTGTAGTGGTGGATGGGCACCTACATATGCAAATTTGTAGAAAGTTCAGCTGTCAAAGTGCTGGAATGCAAGCGCCTCACCAGGCAGAATACTGTGAGGTCAAACAGACCGTTGCAGGGGCCAGGACTGCACGTCATCACTGGTGTCTTAGTCTTCTCTGGTAAAGGAGTGTCTGTTTTTTCCTCTCCATATCAACTGCTCGAATTTGAGTCAATTGTAGTGTCCTTATTTTGAAGGTAAGTACCGTGCCCCAGTTGCTGACTACTGTGGGAGCATTCCCAAATTCAAACCCAGATACGCAGCTCTGAGAGGTAGAAGCATTGACTTGAACTTGCAGCTTTGTGGCAGCAGGTGGACCACTGAAGAAGAAGGTGAGGATGGAAAAGGGTTGAATACGCAATGGCAGCCTCAGCCAAATGAAAAAAAAAAACCCTCATTTTAGGGAGAAATGGTCCTTGGAGGTCAGTCCTCATGTGCTGGTTCTGTGTCAGAGTAGGTGGCTGACAGAGCACTGCAGATGACCCTGCCCTCCTCCAGTGGTGCACATGGCATCACATCTCTATTATTAGTTCATTATGCTTTCTCCTTTACCAGCAGTAGCCAAATCACTACTACTGCCAGCCAGGACAGAGACTGTGGCCCAACTGGCCATAAATCAGGCATGGTAATGAGATGTGAGTTCTGTTTCTATCCCTGCTATCTATGTGTGGTCTCACCATAGGTAAACTCCCAGTTCTTCTGCTTGCCCATCAGATCTGACCTTGAGGACGGGGTAGTGCTGTAAAAACACTGGCGAGGTCTGCCTGTTTGCTGAGCTGTCTTCCTATTTTCCAGAAATACCAGTAGCACCGTGTGGGTCTTTACTGGCAGCCTTCACAGGAGCCAAGTCCTGAAATGGGAATATTTTTTTTTCCCCCCTCTTACCAGTGAGGCTTTCAACCTCCCTCTCCTGGCTGGCTAGCTCAATGCTGTTCAGAAGAATTAAACTGATGTTAGTTTTATGAAAAATAAAACCAAACTGATCTTCTGAATTGTTAAAAAAACACCTTGAATGCCTCACTCGTTAGATGGATTGACTGTAAAGGTGTGAGGTCAGCTAACTCACTCCTTCCCTTTTACCTGACCTATAGCTTCTTTACAGTCCGTACTAACAACCCAGTTGAAGAAGCAGCTGGGTTTATGGGATGGCAGTAGAGTTGGGAAACCTCCATATGCAAGGGCCATCTCTCCCCTGGGTGGTTGGGTCAACATGGCTAGTGTGCACAACCTCAGCACTGCGGATGGAAGTGACCTGGGGATGTACTGGGGGTTGAATTGTCCTGCTCTACTCTGCACTGGTGCGGCCTCACCTTGAGTACTGTGTGCAGTTTTGGGCGCCACAGTACATTAAGGATATAAAGCTACTGGAGAGTGTCCAGAGGAGGGCCACGAAGTTGGTGAAGGGTTTAGAGGAGAAAACGAATGAGGAGCAGCTGAAGTCACTTGGTTTGTTCAGCCTGGAGAAGAGGAGACTGAGGGCAGACCTCATTGAGGTCTACAGCTTCCTCACAAGGGGAGGAGGACAGGCAGGCGCTGATCTCTTCTCACTGATGACCAATGATAGGACCCAAGGGAATGGGAGGAAGATGTGCCAGGGGAGGTTTAGGCTGGATATGAGGAAAAGGTTCTTCATCCAGAGGGTGGTGGAGCACTGGAACAGGCTCTCCATGGAGGCAGTCACAGCGCCAAGCCTGACAACCTTCAAGAAGCACTTGGAGAACGCCCTCAGAGACATGGTGTGAATTTGGGGTTGTCCTGTGCAGGGACAGGAGCTGGACTCAGTGATCCTTGTGGGTCCTTTCCAACTCAGGACATTCTATGACTCTATGACCTGCCCCACCTTTCTTAGCAAGCCATGACGCAGGACTGCCAAGAGAGGGATGTGAGCAGTGCTGCCTGGGAAACCACTGAGATCAAGAAGCAGCTGAAGATGAGGAGGATGTCTGAGGGCCTGTTAGCCTCACAGAGAGCTACGGCAGGAGCCTGCCCCCTCTCCTGCAGGAAGAAGTGTCTTTTCCCAGCCTAGAGAGCTAGTGCTCATTCCCAGTGAACAGTTCTCTGCATGTGCCCCCCTGCAATAACCTGCCCTGCTCTCAGTCCCCTGCGTAGCCCTCCTGGTGCTGTAGGGGTCTATAGCTGTGGGGCAGGGAGAGGAGCAGGAGGGTGTATGTGCAGGTGACTTCACTGATGTCAGTGGCAGTTATATCAGTGACATCCAAATTCATGACCATCTGAATATTTTGATTTTACAATTCTTCCATCCTCCATATTTTGTAGAACATTTAAGGTAGCATAAAAACTGTTACAGAGTCCATAGTAGTTCATCTAGATTCTGTGCAGTATTTATACTCAATACTTTTAGACAGCTCAGATGTTTTCACCTAGACTATAGAAAATGAGCTTTTGAGTGCAGGACATGAAAATTTTGACCTACGGTACTTTTGATGAAAAATAGGTTTCAAACAAATGCATTTGTCATCTGAATTTTCTTATACCTTGTATATTTATCATCAAGAGAGTGTGTTTGCCAATGATTTGCATCTATATTTACTTATTTTTATTCTCAGTTCACATTTGGAAGGCTTTTTTGTCACAACTACCTAGACTAGAAATTGCATTTTTCCACAAGAGAAATCTTAGGCATTGCACAGTTTGCAAACAAGTACATTTGATGACAAATAAATTTCACCTCAGCATCTTCAAAATATAGCCAGTGGGTACCTCTGAAATAGTAAATATTCATAACACTTGGAAAATAGCAAAATCCATAAACTCCTACTTTCCCAACAGTATGCTAAAATGTATGTGCACTCAGCTGCCTGCTGTCTAGAATACTTGAAGTAAATGGAAGCAGAGGCACTGTCAGATTTAGAGGGTCAGGTATCACTGTTCTCTGGTGGTTGCTCCCCGGGGATTTGCCCAAGCCCAGCAGGACTCGGTTGTTCAGGCTTGGTGCTCACTGGGGGCAGCTGGGGCTGTTTCCTTGGAAATTTACTGGGTGCCTCTCTCCCCAGTGCTCCAGGTAACAGGGAGGTGATACAGAGAGCCATGTGGACATCTCAGGAGCTTACTCCTGGGGTAGCAAGTCTTGCTGGGCGGCACTGGCTCCGCGTGAGTGCAAGCTCTGCGGCACTATGAATCTGCAAGATGACCGTGGTACCTAAATGGACTTGAGAGCTGGCTCTGTGTGTGCAGTTTTCAGGTTTACACAAGGAGCTGGTGCTCATCTGGGGGTGACTGGGAGTTGGTTGGGTGCTGGGGAAAGCAATGAGCCAGGTAGCAGGAATGTCTCTGAACCAAGGCCAGTTTGCACCCGTATGTGATCTTGCCTGGGAGATTGGGTTGCAGTTTGCACAGTGGTGGGGTGTCTTGCTCTGGGGTATGCAATGCCAGTATGTGACCCTCTCCTTACAGCGAAATCACTGCCAGCCATTGGTCTGGATGTCCTGGAGTGGGGAGATGAGGCAGAGTGTGGGGACGCCCAGGAAGCCAGACCCTTCCCTAACCCACAGCAGGGGCTGCTCAATGCGCTCACATGGCTCAGCAGTGATGACTGGTAAGAAAGCACCCTGTTCACTCCGTCTCCCTCTCAGTGCAAAGGCAAGTTAGAAACATTTTTTTCTAGTGCCTCTGAGCCCAGGTAGCCCAGATGTCCAAAGTGAACTAGTGAAACCACTCCAAAGCAATTGCGGTGTAAAGATATGAAAGCAGCCTTTTATTTACCTCGGTCTGTAGCAGTGCTACAGCAGGTCCATGCTGTTTCCTAGCTTTGCCTTCTGCTCCGTGTAGCTGCAAATGAAATCTTCAGGGAAGAGAGAAAGTTGTAGAACAAGATGATTTGCTGGCTGAAGCCAGAAGCAGGCTGGAAGCAGTCTTGAGTTTAGAGATTTGGGGCCTCAGGTCACTGGCCCAGGTGGGACTGAGTAAGGATTTACCTCTGGCCCTGTTGCTGGCAGCAGCAGGAGGCAGGGCCTCCCTGTGATCTCCTGCACGAGTCCCAGCAGCACCTACAGGGAGTTCCTATTCCTGAGAAACAGACTGAGATGCGGTGCAGTTGCTCAGCCTGTCATTCCTCCTGAAGGGCTCTTGGCAGAAGACAAGGAAAAACAAAAAAAATCGTTCAGGAATCTTGCACTTTTAGGATGAAACTTTTTCCTCCTTACTGCTTAATATGGGCCAAAGGTATTTGGTTGATTACCACAGTGTCCCCTGAAATTAGACACAGACAGGAGGAGACTACAAATTTCAGGTGATACTGGTTGTCAGCATACACTCACTAGGGCTCCATGCACACTGGGATAACCGTGAAAAGTCTTCCTTGTGTGATCGCTTTGGTTTGCTCCCTCTCTTCCCTGTTACTGTTTGGTGCCCTGTGAGGTGCAGAGAGCTGCTGCAGGTGTGAGGGGTCCGGGTTACACTCAGGAACCCCAGTGCGGATGGGTCCCCAGTCCTGCCCTGCAGCCCTCGTGGACCAGGGGCTGCATCCTGTGCCTTCATGTAGCTCGTGTCCTTCACAAAGAAAGGGCTAAAAGATGTGTGGTTTTGCTGCTTTTAAATAACATGTTGCTGTTGTGGGTGTTATTTTAAGTAGGGATTTTCTGCAGAATCCAGCGTTTTGGCTGTTCTTGCCCAGATGTGGAATCTTTTAGGACATACTGCTTTTTTTGGGGATGTGGGAGGACATACACGACTGGATTGCAGAGTACAAACTCAGCTATGGAGTGGCACTGCAGACTCTCACTCCTGAACTGCCCTCTGGGGATGGTGAGGAGGGAAAATGCCCCAGTAATAGCCAGGCAGGACTGTGTCTTAGGGATAGGGTCCAGGGGAGGGTGCAAGAAACAGAAACATGGCACAGTCTCTCAGCTTCTAAGAAGCAGCGACATAGGGACTTTGCACGCCAAGGATTTTGGAAAGGCTGTCTTGTTTAATGGCCACAAATTAACCCATCCACTCTGAAACCAGCTATTTGCATTCTGGATTTATGTATGCTTTTGACCGCCACAGCACTCTGTAGCAATGAGTTCCACAATTTAATTAAGTGCTGTATGAGAAGCACCTCCCTTTGTCTGAGCAGACGCCCTGGTAATTTCTGAGGGTGCTGCCTAGTTCTTGGGTGGTGAGAAAAATCAATCTCTTTGGTAATTGCCTTTCAGGCACCAGAAGGCGAAGGCACTCTTCAGCATCAGACGCCTGGCTATCTGCCACTCATGAGTCCTTCTCTGCCGACTTCGTGATGTTTCCCTGGCAGTTTGCAAAGAGGTAAGAACACTGTGTTTAATTGTGTCTCACGTACCTACGTACCTGGGGGGTAGAATAGATAAGTTCCTGTTCGTTTACATGTGTGCTCAGTGTCTGCCTTGATTACTATTTTTAGACCTCATTTTTCTAATAGCTATGTCACCTATCTGTATGATCTCTCTGTAACTATATTTACTGGTATGTAGGGCATCTGTCTCTCTCCTCGTTGAGCCTAGGTGTCATTATAATGCAATATACAAATGCAGAAACTGAGACACTGACCAGGTGATTTGCCACAGCCCAAATCTCTGCCCAAGCTGTAATTAAACACTGCAGCTTTTGCCTCCCAGCTTCCTCCTCCTCCTTAGCATCCTGGGGGATTGACTGCAGGTATTTATTTTCCAGTGTTTCCTGATGATGTTGTCATCTTCTTCCTCCTTTCTGCATGCTTTTTAGTAATTTGCCCTTTCCATTGATCAGTTGCCTCCATGCACCAGTGGAATTTTGCACTGCAGGCACTGGGTGCTTCGAGCATCCTGGCTGTGGGGTTTGCAGGGCAGTCACGCACAGCTTCGCTATCTCATCTCTCATTTAACAGGGAGGTCTCAACCTAAGCTCCTTAATAAAATCTGTGGCTAGATTTCCAACTTGGCACTTGTCTGTGGCCTGAACCAGCTGCTTTGTACTCTTGCTACACGATTGCCAAATGTATTAAATTTTCCTTTGCTTGCAGAAGACAGTAAGACTTAACTAATTTCCATGAAAATTAGTCCTTCTGTCCAATACTTAATGATATTGGAGGCTTGAATGCCCCTTGTGTTGTTGGACTCTTCAAACCTTTCTGTTCAGATATGCAGGACTCGGATTCTCCCACTCTGAGATCAGGGTTAGGAGGAAAAGCCCTTTCAGCTTAGCTCATCTGATTTTTATATCACTTTTACATTTCGGAGGAAATTTCCTCCTTTTTGTTCCACACACTCAACGTGCAGAGACATCTTTGAGCTTTCATTTCAGTCCAGTCCCAGATTTTGCTTTCACAAGCACTTCTAGCACTTAGGGTGTTCCTTTTTATTAACAGACACAACTAAATCTGGCAGAAAGAAGCACTGGTCTGTCCTTCAAAGTGTCTTTCAAATGAAGCACATGACTCTCAGCTGCTTCTTCCTTATCCTTGTGGGAGAGCCTTGTGGAAGCAGGGGTCACTCCAGAGCAGCGGTGAATGCTGTAAAACCCCACTGATGGCAGCTGTAATTGCATGGGATCTCCAGGATCCTTGAGTGCCTTGAGTCCAACAGCTAGGGTTCTCCTTAGTAGACGGAGCAGCAGATGGACTCGAGTCCCTGCTGTGAATTAGTCTGTAGACTTGAGCCCGTATTTTCTGTTTCCTGGTTGAGTGCTCAAACTGTCAGTGCTGCAATTTTTAACAGGAGGAAAGTACTACTTTTCCTCTGTCTTGTCTTTATGAACTGTGCCTGTGTAGTTTAAAAACAGCCCTTGCTTTAATTTTTTGTTTGCTTTCAATAGAAGGGCCTAAAATCAAAGCAGTGTACATTATGGGCTAAGTAGCACGCTTTGCTCTCGGTGAAACAATACTTTTTAGGCCTACAGCCTCATTAAAATCGTACTGTATAATGGATATTATACCAGTATGACTGGACACAGTGAGAAGCCTTGTTGTGTCCTGGGACTTTTGTCTAGGGGAACTGATTTTCTTTACAAGGTGATTCTTACATTTCCCCTCATGACTTCCCAAGGTGAACAACCTCCGCTCTAAGGTGTCTCGCTTTGCAGTCTGCACTCTTGGAGAGCTCTTCAGGACCATGCAGAAACACATGGACCATGAGGTGGATGAGGCTGCTCAGGTCTTGCTCCAGGAGATGGGCGACACCAGAGTGTTCATTCAGAAAGCAGCCATTCAGTCCCTGGGGATCATGGTGGGGAGCATGATCTTGCACTAGCAATGGCTGCTTTCATGGCTAGTGGAATCCGGTATGTTGTTCTTCTCTTAGTGATATCCTTCACCTTAAGTTGTGTGGGCAGGGGGAAGGGATAGGAGGCAGAAGGGCAATGATAGGAGGGAAGGGTCCTTTCTCCTTCACCTTCTGTGAACTTGGTAATTAGATTCTCTGATCAGCCTTGCTCCCTTCCTCTTGACATCCGCTTCTGCCCTACTGCAGCTTCTTTGTTCTCACAGTCTGTCAACACTGCCTAGACGTGGTGAATGATGGGGAAGCGAAAGTCCCTGCAAAGGGTGGTGATGCAGCCTTGTGGCTTTGCGGGAAGAGAGACAATGGCAATTCCAGCAGTGAGCGCCCTTTGATGTTTCACAACACTAACCACAGAGGCGCTGAGAAAAACCATGCATCATCGTTATGCCATTAACTTTTGAGAAATAACTGATGGCACACGGAGCACACAGGGGAGAACCTGCTGGGTGCTGTACAGCCTGCTCAGCAGGCACAGCTCCTTCTGAGAGGAGTCTGTCTGACCGTCGTGTCCTTAGAGCTCAACTTTCTATTCAAATCGATGCTGCATGTTAGCCTTGAGATGGTGAGTCACTTTACAGGCGCCTTCACAGGCCAACTCCCATGGGATAGCTGAAGCAAATGCTGCCTTAAAATATTAGTGCTGTGCCTGATAGTTTCAAACAGGCACAACCTGGCTAAAATGACTGCTACATTTTCCTCAGCTTTTGAAAAGGGTAAAGCACTCAAATGTACCTCTTGCCAAGCCTCAAGGAACAAACTGGCTGCATTGCTGGATATTCTGCAGCTTCACGCCTCACAGAGTTTTTCCCCCCATTTGATTTTTTTAAGGGTCTGCAGATTTGGAGATAAACAGGTGGAATAAGCCCCAATCCTGCTGCAGCTCTGTCTGTATAGTGGGAGCTCTCTTGTGAGTCAGTATAAATTGTCTTTCCTTTCCCTCTTTCTCAGAGTTAATTTCAGGAAAGAAATTGAGTATCAAATAGTCTAGGGGGATTGAATTCCTCCCTCTTCCTTGCAGGTAGCCCCTCTGTACAATGCCAACTTTGTGTTTATCTGAGGACAGAATCTTCTACCGGTGGCTAAAACTGCAGCAAGAACACATGCCTCCTTCCCCCAGCAATGACAGGGAGCATGCTATGAGCAAGACCTGTGCTTCTGGCCCTCCTTTTCCTTCTGCCCCAGAGTTTGTTCTCTTGTTTCCAGGCTCTGCAACGTCCTGGTGCGGAAGTGTGCGGCCGAACACCTATTGACCGCAATGAAGCAAATCGGAGCCAAGAAGCTCATCTCGGGCACATGTGATAGTACCGAGCTGCTGGTGCGCAAGCTGGTGAAGCTTGCTCAGGACTGTCATCAGGATACAAGGTGATGATCTTCATTTCACCCTGTAAAATTTGAAAACTGTTTGATGTCTGGCTATAAATGATAAAACTACAATGAGTGGAAGGTGAAGTAAATATTAAGAAAGTTACTTCACAGCGTGGATAATGCTGTCTGGGGAAATGACTGTACTGGGTAACATGAGGCTGTCCAGCAACAAGGACCATTGCCAAATTCCTGTGACTTGAATGATTCTTTATTCAGACCAACTGAGCTCAGATTAGTCAGTGAAACAATGTTGTTTGGTCTTATGTGTGCAATGAAAAGCTGAAGCATTGGCTGCTGTTCATCACTGAAGGATCCCAAGCATTTATTTCTGATAAGGTTAAGACTGTCCTAGAAAAATCGAGCTGTCTTTAACCAATGTATTCAGTCTTTCTAAGCCTCTTCTGCAGATTTAGTTGCCTATGATAGTCACAAATTTTTCTTCCCAATCATTGTATAATGTTGTTGTCTGTGGCTGAATGACCTCCAGATTTCCTCTTGAAGATAGCTGTAGTTTCCTAGTAGCAAAACCAAACCAAACCAAAAAAAAAACCCCAAAAAGTGACTTTGATTATTAATTTAAATTCCCATTAATAGATGGCAAGAACACATGAGCAATTAGCTGCCCGTGTGCATACATGTAGTATATAACAATAAACAGTAAGCGTGTGGTGATTTGTCCCAGCTTCTCCGCCAGTTAAAGAATGGTAAGTTATTGTGCAATGGCAGCAAGACGCTGCAAATAAGCCATGACACCAAAACAGAGAGGTGCTTCGCTTGTCCCATGGGATCCTGCGATCCCACAGAAGCATACCCATAATTTCAGAGTGAAATTGTATTTTCCTGTTGCCCTGTGTTCTCCTCTTGCCTCTTGTGTTCAGCTGGCAGCATTGTGCAGTGACAATAAGTGGAGATAAGTATCTCTCTCTGCTGAATAGGTAATACCTTCTCATGAAGGTATTACACATGATGAGTTTAAAATATCAGCTTAGTTTATTAATGATTTTCCTTTGTTTATTCAAAAGGCTAGGGAGAAAAGATAGTAATAGTCTACAGAAAAAAAAGTCATTCATTTCTTTCTTTCCTGTGTTAGGTGTTATGGACAGGAGATGCTGAAGATATTGATGAGTAATCGAAAGTTTGATAAGTATTTGAAAATGTCAGTCCCCTCACATGACCTGGAAGATGTTATGGCAAAAATTAAGCAGGAAGTAAGTGCTTGGCAGGAGAAATGTCTCCTTTATGCAAGTACTGAGATTGCTAATATGAGATTATACACCTAGTCTTCCTTCATATCGTTCTTCTTTCGCTGAATCATTTTCCTCCTGTGAATGAACTGTTGATCCTTAGCCTGTTTATCTGCAGACAGTGAAGGAACTAGTATGGTTAGAAATATGGGTGTATTCTGAATGTATGAAAGGGAAGTAGGAGAAAATGGTTTTACCTTCAAGCATAAAAAAACCTACCACCACACCCCAATAAAGCAAGGAAGTGAGAATAGGGCTCCTGAAGATAATAGAGCCTTTGCAGCAGATGGAGGAAGTAGTAGTGGCAAGAAAATTTCAAAATATATGAAAGACGCACAAGGCAATCATAATTAGTGCACCTATTGTCTGTATTCTGGGAATACTGCCCTGCTGTCATGCACTGTGGAGCTGGAAGAAGCTTTGTGAACTCAGCATCCAGTGGACAATCATCCCTGGTTTTTTTTCATTCCTCTCCATTTACATTCTAGAAAGGAATGTGCCTTTGTGCAGGAATAAGGAGAGAGAGCGTGAACCAAATCAACTCCCAACACAATGGGCCAACCTGCAGAGAGTCTAAAAGTTTCCCGCTATTCCCTTTAAGAAGACTTGTTCCCTACCAGTTTGCATTATTCCCATTTGTGCTCAAGGCTAGTGAATTCAGGATTTTATACTGCTGCCTATTATGGTAGCACCTATAACCTGCCTTGGGTTATTGAAAACAAATAGTAGACAATACACTGAATCTCTGGCCTGTCTCCCTCTCTAAGTTATGACGTGTTTTCGTAAGCCTTTCTTGGCAGCAGTGATCCTGGTTATAACTTGTGTTTTAAACAAGTAATTTCCTCTCTTATCTTCTATAGATTCATGGTTTTTTATATATATATATTTGTGTAGGGGATAGATGACCATAAATGTGATCCTCCATCTGCCAAGGACTGCAGGAAGCCTAGGAACAGTGGCTTGACGATGCCCCAGGGCGACCTGACTATTGAGGGATGGTATGGAGCACTTCTGTTATATCTGACAAAGCACATGACAAACTTTACATGTCTCTTCCTCAGTAAAGTCTTTCTGGTGGAGATGAGCTGTGACAAAAATTGTTTCCTTGCCCCACAAATCTATGATAAAAAATGTCTACTTCTGCATAAGGCTGAACACAGGTTCTCTGGAGGGTTTTCCACAAAAACTGAGAGAGAGGAAGAGACAACCACTGGTCGCAGCTCAGAAGATCCAGTGCAGTGGCGAGGACAGTGTTGTGGGAGGGTTGTGTCTCTGTGGTTTGGCTTGGACAAGTAATTTCAATCAGTGTGTTCTTATCTGAGTGGAGTCTTTTTCAGATGGGTAGTTTGATGAGAAGTGCCAGTCTAGAACCAAGATACCATTCCCAAAATTCTTACTTTCCATGCACGTGGTTTGGCTTGGCTAAATCATTGTTTTCTGACTCCCAAACAGTACCAGGAAGACAATTCCTGAGCAGATCTGGTTGACAGACATCTCAGCGTGGACTTTCTCTGTAGCTCTTCATGTCATTCAGGCCCATTACTGGTTGGTTGATGGACAGTATGTTTTTTCCCCTGTGCTGCAATCAGCATTCAAGGTAGGAATTTGGTCCTTGCTGTCTCTCCATGCCGGTGGGAGAGCTACTTGTACCTGTTCTCCTCAGATAACAGAGTGGATTTATTTAGCTCTGTTGTGCTCAGCAGTGGCAGGAAGGTGACCACAAGCCTCACTAGCCTAGTAAGGTTCTCCCCATGCTTGTGGCACAGAGAGGTTGATCCAAGAGAATTGTTTCCACTGGGTTTGTTAAGCTGTGGCTCCAGTCCCTAGGGAAGCAATAATGTGAGCATAGTAGCGGCATGGCTGGCTTCTGTTCTGATCTCTGTTACTGATCCTCTGGATCCTTTCAGATATGCCACTTAATCTATCTGGGTAGGGTTCATCTGTTCAGATGCATCTCCAGATTCCCATAGCTGTTGTGGAGACACTTCTCCAGAGTAATTAATTTCCTTGTAATACAGACACCTCCCATAAGACAAGGCACTGAAACTTTGAAGTAGTGCCTATTCTTCCCCACAAAGGGATGCTAGATGAGTACCTGGGAATACATCTGAAGATAAATGAGATGAATCCCATCCTCGGTGCCTTGGTTTTCTTAAGTAAGCCCTAGTGATAATGTTGCTTGGAGATTGTCTCCTGTAATGATTGTCATCAGATCAAAGTTGCTTTTCAGATCAGGATCTAGCTGAAAACACATCATTAGGAAGTCTCCTTGAGATGTTTTCTTTACAATTAACTGAAGATATTATCACCCACAGGTCTTACCCTGTTTTTATTTTCCAGTTTGAGGTCTGGCTCTGATGTACACGTTTTACCCCATCAGAGATTCTGTTGCGCATCATTTCGGACTGTGGAAGAGACTGAACGGCTCAAGGAGCTTATCAGGCTCCTGACAGCTAAAGACTTTCAGACATGAATGGAGGGAGTGGTGTTCCTCCTAGACCACTGCAAAAGCAGCCCCCATCTCATGTCCACTAACATTGTCCAGGTATGTAGGGCATCTCTATTGCTCCCGTCTGTACTGGTAGAGTTAATTCAGTGTGTCTTGGCACCACATACTAGTTGTTTGGGACAGGCTGGTCCCTTCATACCCAAAATAATTTAATTCAACTTCAGGGCAAGTAATTCAGTTCAGATATATTTCTCTGGCAGGTGTCTATTGGTGCTGTTCATGAGATGATGACAGAATTTACTGTTGCTGTAGCTTCTGCTGTCTCCTCCTACCAGTCAGGTTGAAATAAAGGAAAGCCAGCCACTGAAAGCTTGGCAGTTATTCTCTGGAAGAAAAATGGGTCGGGATGGGGGAGAGAAGTATAAGGCTGGGTTGATTTAAAGAAAGAAATTTTTTTTCTTTTTTTTTTTTTTTTTTTTAACGAATGCTCCTGTAAACTTTATCTTGTCTTGCACAGACACAACTCTGCCTACTCACTTCCATCGTCATCCCTTTCCTGCTTGGCAAAGGCTGTTCTCACCATTCCTGGGCGTCTTTTTTTCTCTTTGGGAAGAGGAGGAAAGTAGCTAGAGACAGTTCTTCTCTTCCTTCTCCTCCCAGAAGCTGCTTTTTCCTCTTTTCTGGAAAATGGTGCCTCATAGTGTGGCTGCCAAGGAACTTAACCTGCTCTAATGAGAACTGCACAGCACATTCAACTTCAGAAGTCTACCTGTTAGGTACACAAATGGTCTGGATCCTGAAGAGTTCATCAGACCCCTGCACTCCTTCAGACGCAGGTTCTGAGGCAGATAAAACAAAACTTGGATCTCATCCAGCCACAGTTTTGGCAAAATCAAAACTAGCCTCTGTACTTGAGACAGCTTTATGGAAAAATGGGCATCGTAAATACCTGTTTTCATACCTCTATACCAAAGATACTATTTTGCATTATTAAGATGGGATTAATTTAATGATTTGTAGGTAAAGAGAAACACCATATGAACTATCCTGTCCCCAGCCAAACCTCTTAATAAAATATGAAAATCTTTTCAAGCAGCATGAGGTTGTGCAACCACTGCAGTGAGTAGCGCACAGGAAAGCAGTGAAATTGTGCTAACAAGCGCTGACCTGACAGAAAGGATCACATTCACCCTTTGCATTGCTGGGTACTGGTTTCTACATCCCTTCTTGAAACCAAGACATTCTAATCCAGCTTTCATGTTGTTTGTTTTCTTAACAGATTTTTGATATTTTTGTCCTGAGACTTCAGGACTGCAACAAGAAAGTGAACCAGCAGGTGCTGGAGGTGCTGGCTTTGATGACACCCATGCTCAGAGATGCCTTACACCCAGTGCTGGTCTCTCTGGGAGCAGCAGTCACTGACATCCTGAACTCAAAGCACGTGGGGATTTATGCCGCAGCTGTGAAAGTGCTGGAAGCGTCCATTGCTCACCTAGTTAAGACTAACCTCAGACACTGGCTCTCCTCAACTGTGGTTTCTCTATCTTGGAGTCCAGTGAACACTGAGTCTGTTGGTAGCTGTTGTCATCTGTGGAAATATCCAGCTGCTGCAATGTGTTTATGAAGTCCTGCCTGCATTCTTTCTATCCCAGTCTGTTGTATCATGTTGTGATGTGCAGCTGAGTGGATGCTTCTTACCACCTGGATCGTATGTCTGATTATTAACTCAGTAGAGAGGACATTATAGAGGTTATTTTAAGTTCCTGCCAGAAGAGCATAAGGGAAGTGACTAGCATCTGTCATGACTGGTTTTCCCCCTCCCTCCTGGGAAACTGCATGTGTTTTGTTTTTGTTGGGTTGGATTTCTCAGATGTGCATTCTGTTAAGTTTATATCCACTAAAGCAAGATGAAAGGAATGTGCTTTTTCCTTGAAACACATGGTGAGAAGGGTGGTAGAGGCTCTTTGCTCTTGCTGGGCTTCGTTCCACGCTCTGGCAGCGGCAGCTCTCCTGAGCAGACGCATCTGGCCCTTGCTGACACCAACATGAAAAGCTTTGAACGCAGTTACTCAGTTTTAGGTGGTAGTTTAGCCATGTAAAGCCCAAAGGAAAATGTCCTTTTGACTTCAGAGACTGAGACCTTGAATTTAATAAGGTAACTGTGTTACGAAGGATCATAGCGGAGAGCAGATGAAGGATGAAATGCTTGTTCCATAGTCAGCCTGGAGGTCTCCACGTGTGTGGCATTAGAAATGCCTTAGCCCCCTTCTTCCAGAAGGGTAAGGAGCCCATTATCATCACCTTTTCTGGATGCTTGAGCATGGGGCTGCAAGTATGCCTGCTGATGTAAGATATATACCTGCAGTAGCGAGAGGGTGAGGTCCCGATCTGCCCTGTGTCCTGAACCATATGGCCTGCTGCAGGTTGTGCAGCATGTCTTCTGCTGCCTAGCGGGGTCATGCTGAAGCTCTCAGGGTTCCTCAGGCTTCTTTCAGCTGGGAGCACCTGCCCTGCAGAGTGCACCTCCAGCCCGTCCCTAATCGCTGTCCAAAAGCTATGTGTTTGCATGCTGTGGACTGGCAAATACAGTGACGTGCTCCTTCACAGGTAATACTACAGAAGTCTACACTGGCATCTTTACAGTTCATCAAAACAGCTTTTAACAGCTACTTTTTTGTCAGTGCATTTGGAATTATTGCCCTGTGATCTGTCCTAGAAACTGATTGTATGCACATGGGTGGTACATATTTCTTAAAACCATATGGAGATACTGTCCTGAAGTTAGCTCCCTGCTTCCCCTCGTCTGCCACAGGTTTCAGTTTGCCTTAATTTGGAGGCAGTCACCTAAAAATAAGGGAGTCAGAAAAGCAGAAATAAAAGAATTAAAAAAAAAGAATAAAAAATAAAAATAAAAGAATTTAAAGAAATAAAAGTAGAATGGGATTATACTAAGACTTTTTTTCTCTCACTTCAGTTTTATGGATGATATTAATGATTCACAACATTGAGTACAAGGATAGACAACTGGGTGGCTCTCTAAGTGAAGAAGGGGCTGGTAGGGTTGGTTGCAGCCAGGGGACACGGCTGAAAACCAGACCCAAGTCTGTAGCAAGTGTTGTTCTCTGTGACTCTTAGGTTATTCTTACACACTTTATTTTAGGCAGCTGGATCCCCTGGAGGATCCAGCTGCAAGGATCTAGCAGAGAGGTGTTGACGTTACCTGGTTTTCTTTTTGCACGTGTTTCCATCAGGGAGGAAGGCTCAGGCTGCTCTGTGTAGCTAGCTGGAGGTGTTTACGTCTGCCCACTGAAACCTCAGTGAAGTGTTTAAAGCTTGGTGAGATGAATCCAGGCCTGAATTTCCCTCTTGGTCTTCTTGTGTAGATTCAGAGGCTCACTGGCAATACTTTTGCTACCACTGTCATTGCTGCAGCTGTGACCAGAACTTTCTGGTTCCTGGGGCTCTTCATCTGCTGTTTACTCCAGCTCTGACTTGTGTTGAAATGTGAGATGCGAGCTGGTGTGTGCGTATAAGGAGTTTGTGTGTGCAAGGAGTTTGTGTGTGCAAGGAGTTTGGTTTTGGAAAGATGAAGGCCATCAATGAAAGCGTTCACCAGGAGGTTTTTTACATTGATGAAAATCTACTACAGAGAAGCAGGTTCCAGTTAAAGTGTTTGGGTTCTGTGGCTGATGCCAGGTTTGCAGATCACTCGTGTCATTTATGTTATATATCAAAGGACCTGAATTCCTGCCGACTGTAACTGGTGAGCTGGCTAACCAGAAGCTGTGGTGGTGCAGTCCTTATGCACCGGTTCCCAGACAGGCTTGAACACATACCAGCCTTTGGCTCTGTGGTGCTTGTCTGCTTTGGTACAGAAGGAGCTGAACAATAAATCCTGGAGTACAACTTTGCTAGAACTCAGGGACAAAGGGATCTTTGGAGGTTGTTTGGGCCCAATTTGACTTCCCAAATGAATTGCTTTGCTGTTGGTGTGAAGGGACGCTGGCCCACCAGAGCTTCTGCAGAACAGCTTCCTGGAAGGCTCTACATTATAGGCATTAGCCGGTCCTGTCTATTTTCCATCTTTCCTCTTTGCCGTCTTTTTTTTTTAAAGGGAATTTATGGTTTGCCAAGTTCATTTCTGTAAAACAAACAGGTATAAATCCAGCTGTAAATGATGGCTTGTTCCACATGTTGTTCTGCATGCGGCAAGATTGCTATAGCCAATAACTACATAGCCAAGGTCTGCTGTAAATTCCCTTGCCACACAGATTTATGTCAGCTGTGAAAATGCAGCACTGGGTGAATATGCCTGAAAAATTTAGTGTTGAAGAGTCAGGTCTTAAAGGGGAATTAACAACTTTCTCCACATCAGCTGCTTTGTGAACTCAGTGAACTTGCTGACCCGCTGCCTTTCTGTGTCTCAGGTATAGGGTTGTTCCTGAACATGAAGTGGGGAGAAGTGTGTGAGACCTGTAGGGGTCTTGGCCCTTACCCATTTTTTGTGGTGCCTGGGAAAAGGTTGGGGAGAAGTTGCAGAAACCTGCTAACAGAGGATGTGGCAAACAGATCCCTTCAGGGTTTTGTATGGATCTTTCTGTCATTCCCCTCTCACCAGTTCTGAGACATCACTGTAAATTTTCCATGCTGGCAGGTGTCAGGACAGGAGCAAGGCACATCTGTCTCTCATCACACTGACAGAACCACTGAACCTACCACATCACACTTGAACCTACCCAGAGACAGGTTCAAGCAAACAAGGTGGGATATATTTTTTTGGTTCTGCTTATTTTTATGGACGTTTGCAAAAATTCAAACAGGCAACTGAATCACAAATATTTCAAAATTCAACACCTAGGGCTTTAGTGGGAGAAGGAAGGCTGTACTGGAAGAATGCATGAGTGAAACCTTCCTATAGGCTTTAAAATTGTCTGCCTTTACAATTTAAAATCAAGTGGCAAATGACAACCCCCCCACCCCGAACTCTAAAGGATTGTGCAATGCTCCTAGCTTAGAGTAAGTGAATGCAACATCTTGCCCCATTGCTCCACTGAGTTTCAGAGGTGAGCCCAGCTGTTGCTCTGAGGCTCTGTGTTGACATGCCTCAGATTCTGACTTTTAGGTGACACTTCCTCATCTGTCACCTTTAATGATCCAGGCAAAAATGCAGGCTGGTTAGAAAATTGATTGATCACCTGATGTAAAAATGAACAACAAAACCCTCCCAAAAACCAAAACAGCCCCCCCATACCCCATCCTCGAGACCAAAATTCTACCTACATACAAGCTGATTTGCTTCCAAATAATGCCTGAATCATTTATTTAGCTTAACCCTGACAGTGGCTTGGACGTCCCCAGCTGAGGGCCGCACACATTCATTAGCTGTGACCTGGGACCCTAACCCCACTCGAGGGAGCTGCCTTGTAGATGGGGGCGAATCAGCAAGCCAAGCCCGACTGCAATGGGACCAAGACATAGATCTTGTTCTCCTCTGACATCTGTCTGACCCTGTCCTCTTTCATGAAAGAAACACCCTTCAGATGGCCACTACCTGACGCCGGGTTATGGAGTCAGGCCAACAGCCCGAGTAGCTCCCAGAGGAACCAGCCCTGTGCAAGAGGGGAAGGGAAATTTCCCCTGTGGACATTAACATAGCAAAGAGGGGACCGCAATAAAAAGGAGAGCAGGGAGAAGCAGATTCTTCTTTTGCTCATATTGCAAATGCTGGGCTGTTGTCCTGAGGCCAACAGGTTTAGCTAACATGAACTGCAGAGAATTAGAGCTGAGTTAATAAGAACTGAACTGCCTGCTGCCTTGTTTTCTCTAAAAGTCAGTAAAAGCTCCTCTGTCTTTAGGTCTCTTGAGGCAGCTAAAGTAATGGTTGGGTAATTTTGTTATTGACTCGAGTTTAGTGTTTCAAAATGCACAGGGCATTTGAAACTTCTACAGACATCTGGAATTAGCCTCACAATCCCAAGCCCTGGTTCTCATGGGGGACTTCAACCACACTGATATTTGCTGGAAAACCAACGCGGCGAGGCGCGCACAATCCAGGAGGTTCCTGCAGAGCATCAAGGATAACTTTTTGACACACATGGTGGAGTAGCCAGCGAGGCGAGATGTGCTGCTGGACCTTATACTAACAAAGAAGGTCTGGTTGAGGATGTGAGGGCTGGGGGTAGCCTTGGCTGCAGTGGCCATGAGATGGTGGAGTTCAGGATCCTACGTGGTAGAAGCAAGGCAACAAGTAGGATTACAACCCTGGACTTCAGGGGAGATAACTTTGGCCTCTTCAAAGACCTGCTTGGAGGAATCCTGTGGGTTAGGGCCCTAGAAGGTAGGGGGGTCCAAGAGAGCAGTACAATATTCAAGTACTACTTCTTCCAAGCTCAAGAAAAACTTTACTGGAACAGGCTGCCCAGAGAAGTTGTGGAGTCTCCTTCCCCGGAAATATTCAGACCCTGCCTGGACGCGGTCCTGTGCACCCTGCTCTAGGTGTACCTGCTCAAGCAGGGGGGTTAGACGAGATGATCTCCAGAGGTCCCTTCCAACCCCTGCCATCCTGTGATTCTGTGAAACCCTTAAATTGAAAGGTGAATAGTGCCTATACACTTAGCTTCCTAAAAACCAAGCAAACAAACGGTTCCCCCTCACTCACCCAAAACCCAAGTGTTCCCCTGAAAATCTGTGTAGGTACCGATATTAACAATTAGTTACTTCACTGAAGCAATCTTGCAGTGCTCCTTCAAGATCTCCAGATCTCAGGGCATTTTTTTCAAAGCAGCAGCTGTGGGGTAGGTCCCTGGGAAGGAACAGCAAGTGTGAAACAGCTTCTGCCAATACTGCAAGAGTGTGAGGCAGAAAGCGAAGTGTCTATTTAAAGAGGTGAATGAAAAGAGTGTAATTACTAAAGCAGAAACTTAATTAGGATAGCAGGATCAGTTCTTTACTGCACATTTGCAAGAAGATCATTAGGGACTTCCTTTTTATATCTCATGCAAAAAGGAGCACTTAGTAGCACAGTGCTACTTGAAACCACTTTGGGATTTGGCTCACTGTTCCACAGTAATGGAAGAACCACAGTAGTGGTTCACAAGAAGTAGGTTGCCTGCTTTACCGGTGCCACCCCTGGTGATGCCGCGAGGTGTTGTAGCGCATCCCACGTGCATTCTGCCTCCACGAAAAGCTTTGCTTGGCCTATCAAAGTGGTAAGACTGGAGGCCTGCAGACCAATCCAGGCAACAGTTCATAAATTAAAACAAGACCCCAGATCAACAACAGGCAGCATAGGAAAAACTAAAATATATATGACAGTCAAGTATTGGGAAATCAGGTGATTTTTCAGTCTCTGTGCCAAGATCTGATTTCAGAGATGTTACAAGAGCCCCCAGCGGCAGATGGTGTTGGCAATGAGCAGTCATTCTCTCTTCTAAGAGTAACTTGGAGTCTTGTCCATAGATCCCACCAGGTAACTTAAAGATTTAACAGCATCTTATCCTTAAAGTGTGAATGGATGTGTGGATTTTTGAGCCTTCTCACTTTTTTTCCTTAAAGCAGGGAGGAGGTCACTTCTGCAAAGCTCCGGGACGCAAAACCTTTTCATTGCTTACATGTGATTTAAATTTTGAGGGCCCTCATGTGAAAAGTTTAACACAGCTCCTTGTACAGCAGTCAACTTCGGATTTAAAAAATGTGAAATGAGAGCTTTTCTTTTGGAATGTAAAATCCTCCCAAGTAAGCTGGGAGGAAAGAAGAAGAAAAGGACTCAGAAACTGCCAGAAATTGACTTTATTTTACAAAATGCAGTTACCCCTGCCCTTTCCCCTTCATCCTTTTCTTGTTTTCTTTTTCTGATAACCTCAGAAGAGTGAGCAGAAATCAATGTTTCTCTTTCAGATAACGCATTGCTGCTGCAAGCATTTGCCCACCGCGTGCGTTTGCTCAGCGGCCAAGCTCTGCTGGATGTCACAGAACATCTCTCAGATATCGCCTGCTTCAGCTAATTTCCGCTTCTAAGTCAAGGTGTCTTCAGAGGGAGTATTTAGAGGGAATGCCTCTGAATAGACAGTGCAGTAGCTCATCAAACACCAGAAGGTCCTGAGCTTGTCCCTCCTGCAAAACACACGTACCAGGTGTATTTGGCGGGGGTTTGCCTGACTGCTGCGGAGGTGTGCAGCATGTGAGATGACGGCGCTGAGCTCCCACTGGGGCATCGCAGGACCCACCTCCAGGAAAGAGAGGGGCTAAAAATACCCTGGCTGGCTCCTCTCTTTGAAGGACACTACAGCAAAGGTCATGGAGGTCTGTAAGACGTCCCTTTTCTGAAGTGAACAACCATCCTTCAGAAAAAATTGTGGCAACTGGTATTTCTGAGGATCAGTTTGTTTTGTCATCGCGGGATTCTTGTTTTCCTGTTGGAAACTTTTGAGGCTGAATCCCGCAGAGCCTGGGGGACATAGCGTAGGTGAAAACTCAACACACATATTACAGGTGAGGATTTTGTGCAAGGCACGATTTGGGGGCAGAGGGACAGAAGTGGGCAGTTCGGCCCAACCCACTGAGGCTCCCTGCCTGTATTGCAGATATGACCCTGGATTCTGAGCATTTCAGGATGTGCAAACGGTCTATTTCTATATCAACGGTGTCCGACACACTATACATGCAGCTGATAATTGATTTATAATAGTAGCTTGCTATGTCAGCAATAGTGAGGGAATGGAAAAAATTATAATCTCAAGATATACTAGAGAAGACTATTTATAGCGTAGCTTTAATTAGGCCTAATTCCACTGTTAATTACGCCAGCATTTCTAATCCAAGGTTTAATACACTTTGCTTCTTCATTATGGATCTCAAAAGGGCATGTTTAGCTGTAGCAAATGGCCTTTTCTTAAAAGGTCCTTTAAAGATAATTTGAATAAAGTAAATCTCCATAAACATAGAATTTACTTTTACAGTTATTTTAATCTCTTTTCCAAATATTTGGACATAAATTGGGACTACTTTAGAGAGAGCAGATGTTCTCTCTGGGACTTAGTGGGAACAGACTGCTCTTTCTCTTCTGAAGCTCCATAGTGACCGCTGTGTTTAATAGTGTTTAAAATCAAATTGACTCCCATTTTAAAATAGGTACCATAACCCTTTTCCTGCTTACCAGAATTGGTTTTAGGTACTTTCAGGAGCTGTTTAAATGTTGATGACTGATGCGTAGAGAAAATGAAGGTCCTTCCACTACAGAACGATAAATGGTTACTGCATAACATTTCCACTGAACAGAAAATAAGAACTCTGTCTCTAGACCATTTCAGATTTCGATCTCTCAGCAAAATCTGCCATGCAAGGAGCCTCTTGGTAGTAAATTTTTGTTTGTATTTAATGTAGTTCAGTTCAGAAAATGAGCTGAGATCAGACTTCAGAGAGAATGAGAGGGAACACTTGCTTTTTGGTTAAATTTCAGCCCCCTGTGTAAGATTTTTCTATCTCTATTCCTGTATTTCAGGGAACATTGTGAGGGTAAATGCCATTAAACTTGTGCGATGCTCAAATGCCATTCAACTCGTGCGATGCTCAAATGCCACGGCAATGGGGTCTGGGTAATTATCTAAGACATCCTGAAGTTTGAAACAGCTGTTCATTAGAAGCCTCCAAGTATGAGGGGAAAAAAGCTCAAATTAGACCGTTCTACCAAAGACATCAGTTAGTCACTGATGTTTCTAATAAAACTGTCAAGCAGCACACAGCTTTCGTGGACTGGAGTTTTGAAGTGTGGTATAATACTGCCGTTTGCTGTGTGCCGCTGAGCAAAGGGAACTGCTAGATTAGATTTTTGGCATTTTTCATCAAAGGTCACAAAAAAGTAATCATCCTTTTTATTAGGAATCTTTCAATTACCTCTCTAAGCTGCATTTCAGAATCTTCAGCAGCTGGTTTAGCCAACTTCTTAACGGGAATAAACAGCTATGGGACATTTTTGTCATTTGTAACGCAGAAGCAGACAGTGAAATAATTTAGAGAAATTCACTTTGCTAAGTCTATCATGGATACAAAGACTCTGATTTGGAGAAATTAAGGTCCTCAGAGGTTGGTTGTTCTGTTCAGTGGATGATCAGCCACTGTTGCCCGTTTCTGCATCATCAGGCTCTTGCTGCTTGCTGATATTAGCCAGAAAAGGCTTCCAAGAACCAAAAATAAAGGTAGGTTGTTTGCATTACGGTTATTAAGCAGCTTGTCTCTCTCTCTCGGCAGTGCTTGTGGCATCTGTTTATCCCCTGAAACCCCGAGCCGTCAAGCACTACGCCCTGCCTGTGCTCCGGTTCTTCCTGGGAAACAAGGCTCTGCCTGTCCAAAGCAGCAACGTCAGGGCTGCAGTCACCAAGCTTGCAAAGAGGCGCTACCAACTGATGGGCTCCAGCCTGAAGGAGCATGCTGCCAGCCAGCCTCAGCACGCGGTGGAATACCTCTGGGAAGTTTTGGACCTGAACGTCGGGTGAAGGCTTGGTGTACTCCAGGAAGCTGATGTGGGACAGGCAAAGGTGGACGTGGCGGTGGCTTTGGTTTTATTCTTTGTGTTTGAAGGACGGGATTTACCCTACAGTTTATAGTTACAGATACACATAGTATGTTTTGATGTAGGCTTTTAAAAATAATAAAAAATAATAAAAACTAAAAGGAAGTATTGTCAAAAGTTTTATATCTTGAGCTTATCTTCCCTAAGAAGCTTGCATAGACACACAAAAAAAACCCCCCACGTGTAAATGCAATTTTAGCTGTAAAAAGGAAAACTATATATTAATATACATACTTAGAAAGTAAGAGATGTACATATATATATTTACTTACAAAGTAAGAGATGGGCTTTGGAAGCATTGGGACTATAGGATTAGATGGCTTGATTTGGGAAGCAGAGAATGAGAAACCAGGACGTGCTAGCCTGGAGGATATGCGGTGGGGTTATTGGGGGATGTGCAGCTTACTGTGTGTGCCAGTGTACGCCAGAGGTGCGAAGCTACCGGGTGGCCCCTTCACAAGTCTCTGGTAGCTGCTGGTGCAATGGCAGATACCCGAGATGTCCAGGTCAAGCTCAGACCCCGAAGAACATTCCAGGGAGATCTGCCCATCCCAGGGGTCTTGGGATCTTACATTTATTTGCTGCATTGTTTGGTATGTCTAAAGCTATACAGGACTCCAACTGCCAGATACCGTTGTTGCATTGGGTCACCCCTGAAGGAATCTCTTTTTCTTTTTAGTACAGTACTAAAGCAGTGAGATTACTTAGTAGGCTCTTCTAAAATGTTTTTTGCTGCCGTATTTTGTTTTGATCTCCTAACTTTTGGTAGGAGGGAGCACTCAGGAACTCACCTCTGTGAAGTCTTGGTGTGTGACCTAGGCCAGGGACCTGGCTCTGAAACACGGGTGTCTCTGGTGATCCCACAGAGCCTAGTGGAAGCCATAGTCCTTGCAGATCTGCTAGAGCATTTAAGAGTTTAACATCTCGAGAAATTTTTCTAACAGCTTACCAGAAACAGGAACAGCCTGGTAGCGTGCAGTTGTTTTGCAGGCGTGAACGGGCTCCACACAGTATGTGCGTGCACCCAAATGCTAAGGGTGAAACGCTGGAGAATGTTAGAGGGTGGCAGAGTTTAAACAGCAGATCTTGAGCTATGTCACTTCATGAAGCACCTGCAGTTTGCTACTGCTGGAGTTCCATTTTAACAGGGTATTTTTTTTTTACGTGATTGGCATCTCTAGAGGGCCTCCTGGTTTTACCTCTTCTACTTGAAAAGTTATTCTGCTGTTTCCTTCCTCTGCAGATCTCTCCCTCTGGAGCCCCGTAAACGCTGCCCTGCACAGGCGGCTTTTGCTGGGCTGAATAAAAGCTCTTTGGCTTTACTTTCTCTTTGGCTGTGCTTGGGCCCTTGGGAACATGGGGGGAAGTTTCTGCACTTGGGAGAAGAAAAGCTTTTGTGCATAGCATAATCACACCAGGCCTCCCAGAACCTGTTTTTATGCATTTAGTAGTAGCACTTGCAAAGTAGGTTTGAAAAGTAAAATATGTAACTGGTTTCTTAACTCTCTGTTGGCCTCGAGCGGTGCTTTCATGCATACATCAACCCCATGGTTGATGAGAAGAAAGCGTTGCCTGCCATTACCTGTTTTCTGTCTAGGTGTTTAATTTTTTTTTAACTCTTTCCCTGTGAGAGGGGCGCATCTACCACAGCGAAATCAAATTTGGCTGACAATGTGACTGCCTGCAGTGACAAGCAGAGGGGTTAAGGGGTAGGGGTTAATTCAGCTCAGGTGAGCTCTCCTGCCACATGTTTGCACAGGTGGTCCTAGTTAAGAAGCTGCTGAGGTTTTTGGATGATACACACAAAAGGCAGAGCAGTGTTGGACCGTCTTCCAACACTGGTAAGAATTTAAATATTTAATTTTTCTAACTTATTTTTATTATAATTTTATTACAGAAGTCCCACCAGAGAGGAGACTGAAAGCTGCACTTGCAGGGCCAGTTTAATTCATTTAGTTATTGCATTTAATGTACAGTGCAGCTGCTAACCCACAGAAGTTAATATAGCAAAATAAATGTATGGCAATCTTGTTCATTGGCTTACTCTTACCCTACATCCTGCCAGAGCCCCAGGACAGACCCTGGCTGTCACAGATGGTTCCTTCTGCTTGCTGAAGGTGAGAAGTAGTTGTCTTCAAGGGAAGGTGGGGGACGAAAAGGTAACACAGCTTCTACCACAAAGGAGTGAAGAAAGCTTACGTTCCCCTACAGAGTAGGAAGAGAGCGATCTTGTGCCATCTCCCCCTGCAAGGGGGCATTAGAGCTCTGAAGCTGCCGAGAGACTGGTGCTGTTTACTCTGAATCCAGTCTGCAAAACTCATCGTTTCCTCCAGTGGATGCTTCCTTCTCATCAAGAGTCAAAGCACATGCCTGGTGGCATGGCTCGTCTGCTCCTCAGAGTGCTTGTGCCATGCAAACGTGTTAGCTGGACCCTGAATCTCCCTGTGGAAATGCAACCACAAACCCCTGCAGGAAGGTAAATGCATGAACTTGGCAGTGCCATGAAGACTTCGGGGATGGTATGGAAAAATGAACGGCAAATGCGGAGGGTGGCCGGGGAGGGAGGACAAGGAAGGAAGGATGGACCCACAGTGGGGTGTGGAGGCCAAAGGCTCCTGTTGTAAACAATGTCAATGCTGCCTCGTGGTGCCACCGTGAGAGGTGGAGCAGAGAATTAAAGAATGCACTTGAAGGGAGCTGCTTTTGCAGAGATGCAGCTGGGTCAGGGAGTGTAATAAGGTAATTCTGGTAGAATTTGCTCTTGCCAAGGTCAAAGGTGGGCTGTGGGCTTGGGAACCAGCTGCTGAATTCTCTCTCTCAAGCAGAAGGAGGGGCGGTGCACTGAGGTAGCTATTTTCATCCTCGTTAAATAGTGATGATGGGAATAAAAGTGGTTGCATTGCTACCAAATCTCTGACAGCTGACACTGAATCCTGATACTGTGATACTGCCTTTGATATAGGCAGAGGTGAGAAAACCACTCCAGCTAAAATTAGAGTTGACCTGAACTTTTAAGCCTCTGCTCTGCTTTGGTATCTTTAGCTGAAAACAACCCAGTAAGTTTGGCCAACAAACTGCCCCGTGTATCCTTAAAAGTCCTCCCAATAGTTTTTGAATGCAATTGGCAGTGGTAAAGGAGCTTGTAAAGCCTGTCTGCTAATAGCTGTGCCCCAGGTATTGAAGGCTATGCTGCTTTCACAGCCATTTAGCATGTTTCACCTCTGCTGCATTTGAAGGCAGAAAGTAAAAATTCTGTCCCCTTTGGAGGCTGCGGTGAAGGCTGCAGGATGCGCAGCTCTGTCGCTACCCGATGCTGCGACCTGGAAAGGACGTACGTGCCCAGCGGTCAGCACTGCAGTTATGCCCAGGCTCTCAGGCACAGCCCAGAACTTCGTGTCCCTTGAGGTTTGACTGCTGCTGCTGCAGCTTCCTCTACAGCCACACACATGTGCATCTCTACACACGTCTACACGTGGAGACACTTCCTTTGCAGAATAGTCCTCCTCTGTGTGTGCTGCCAGTGTGTATAATACATCAGGCTATGAAACTGCTCAGTGTTGACACATCTCTGTCAGTGCAAATATTCAAATAGTAGTACATGTGATTTCAAGAAGGGAAATTGGCGATCCTAATAAGATGACTTTCATATGGGTGTAATTGTGCCAGTACTAGGATCTCTGTCGCTTTGACTGCCATCTTATACCGGCAGTTTTCTATTTTCAGTCTCACCCTGTGCAAACAAAACACGCTCCTGTTTCCCCAGGGAACAGCCGCCCTCCAGCTGAATCAGCCCGATGGCTCTGGTAGGTGCCCTGGCAGGCTGGACCTCTGCAGCTGTGGGAGCTCCCTGCGCAGTCTGGCAGCTGCTGGCAGGTACTGCTGTTTATTCTCCAGTGATCCTGCAACTAATACTCCATTTGGAGGTAATGGTAACAGCGTGCCCCTCTTCTGGTCCTGCCCAGGGGTGACAGTAGGTCACGTTTCATGACCATAGGAAGCTATCTTTTTGCAAACTTACAGATTGCTCTTGTTTCAGTATGTGTTGGTCTAAAATCTTCCTTGGTGCAAATCCAACGAGGAACAAATCTGTCCCACCGTGTCCTTTCCTCTCTGGCCCTCTCCTCCTCCTCCTCTTTTCCCAAGACTTCTTTGTGTCATCTGCTGCTGCTGTTGATTATTCAGCATTACGATGGTGTCATTTATTTACGTTTGGGGGACAATGTACCTGAGAGGTCCCGCATAGAATAAAGTTTTCTAAGTAGATGTATTCCATGCTCACGATAGGCCTGAGCAAAGAAAACTTGGCCCAAATCCCAAAGCTATGCATATTTGCAATCTATTTCTGGCTCATAGCTGTCTTCAATCACAATTTTATGTGTAAGAAGAGGAAATGTATTTCACTGGGAATAGATGCACTGCTTTTGAAAAGGCATATATATGTATATTTACCCGGGACAGCAGTCAAGCGGTGTTGTTCGTAACTTGTTTGCAGAAGGATGAGTTGACCGTGAGGCCAACAACAGGTGAGAAGCGTTTCTCAAATCTATTTATACTCCAGCCTGGGTGCCGTTCAGCCCAGAGCTATGTGATAATTTATTGCTGTGGGCCAGTGCTTGCCAGCCTAATGAATTCCCGTGTAGCTGGAACAAGCACTTCTGGGTTCGGCTCCGACTCTTGGTGGACTGCGTGATCATTGACAATGCTGCCTTTTAAGAAATTATTTAACAGTTTCATTTCATAATCATTTCAATCTGTTAAACTTACATTTTAATTTGTAGCTGCCATTATTCCTCTGCCTTCGGGAAAAACACTTCACAGCCCAATGCAAACCATAACATTTTGACAGCAAAGCCCGCATGGTTGCCAGTTTCTGATGTTACAGAAGAAAACGCATGTGAGATATCTTAATTAAGCTTTCTGAAGAAAAAAAATCTATTTTACGTGGCCGTGTGTGTTTGCTTTGCTCTGGATCTAATCCTGGCCTCTGCATAAAGCCCAGGCAGGGTAGCACGTTGCAGGGAAGAACAGAATCCCCGCTTCAGTCCATGAGCTTATAGGGTTGCCATTACCAGCACAGTGAATGTGTCCTTTTGGCTTTCCCTTGGAGACAAAATTAGGGAAATAGACTGTTTAGCCCCCTCCCTGCCCCAATATTCTCTCAGATCTTGACAATACATTGCAGGAAAGACAGTGAGAATTGACACCTACCTGCACACCCACTGTTTGAAGGGTGGCATTTTTTTTCTCTCCTTAAAGTCATTGTTCTTTCTTAGTCTTTAGACATGGTAATAAACAAATGTGGATGATGCGTGGTCCTCCTGATGATGCTTTGAAGTACTGGTAAGTGCTTTACTTACAAAACTAAATTTAGGTATAGCTTGGGTCTTGGCTCAGTTTCATGCAAATTTAAGAGGGAAAAAAAATTTGACACAGAAAACTTGAGATAATTGGATCCAATGGGCCCTGTGCTAGCTTTCTGCTTACCTTTTGGCAGGACTGGCTTGTCATCCCCAAATGGCTGGGTGAGAGATGGTCAGCCCCAGCGCTGTTGCTTTGTGCTTCTGGAGCATATCAGTCTCCCGTCAAGCATTGTACGAAGAATAGAGAAGCTCACACAATTCCTAGGCTCCTTTTTGCTGCGAGGATTCTAAATTAAACCCATCAAAGGGCTCTTAAAGTTATCAGTACACTGTTCATTTCAAGGACTTTCTCTCTATTTTTGCTGGTTTGTAAACAGCTTCTGAAGAGGTTACAACAAGCTTCACCATGTGTTGGGAGTAGACAGGCTGCAGGGACATTGGTCAGCCAAGGGAAACTCAGAATACACCAAGCAACTAAATGCCTACTGCATTTCTTGTGCTGTGGCGTTTCCAGTGGCTTTTTTTTTTCTTGTGGAAAAGCTTAATCTAGCTATTTGACCATCAAGGGAACTCTGTGGGGCTGGAAATATGAAATCGTTGACTTGCAAGGGCTAGCAGAGCTCAGAGATGCAGTACATGCTTTCTCCCTCTCTTGGCTATTGGTAGGATAAATAGTTCTGAAGTATTTGAATTTTTCAGCACGAAGAATGTAGTATTGTAATTTTTTAAAATTGTCCATGGTGTTTTCTAGATTATTTCTTTATTTTGCACCTTGGAGATACCCTGTTATCAGCTGTTGTTAATATGCTATGTGGATTGATATGAAATTTGTATAAGGCTCAGAATTAGGTAACTGCTTACCAGGAGTCCTGTGTCTCACTAGCTGCTCAACTGCAGAGCACTGTGTGGCAGCAGGGTATCCCTGATGCTCTCTGTTCCCTGGCTTATCCACATGAAAAGCTGTGCTATGGAAACCTACTTGTATGCCAGGTCTCATGATAATTAATGCATGTATGTATATGCGTGTGTTTCCTCTGAAATATAAAGATGAAAGGATCTGCATGGATATCAAGTTGTTGATAAAAAACCTCAGTATTCAAAAAAAGTCCAGAAAGATGCATTACCTTGTGCCCTGACTGTCCACGTGTTAGCTATATACACAAGCAAAGAGACACAAAGCTTCAAAGTGGAGGAAAACATTGAAGAAAAAGAAAAGGCCATTGTATTGTACTGGCAGGTTTAATTTCCAGTTTGGATGTAAGAGATATTAAACTGATATTAGTTATAAGAGGGGGTAAGGCTGCAAGAGGGAAATTGCCCCGGTCGGTTGACTTCTTAGAATAGAATCACATTTAAAAGCCAAGCAGCTAGTGGATTTGTTGGTTTAGGTTTTCTCTAGAGAGTCATCTCGGCCTGGCTACGTATCTTTGTGTGTCTGCTGGAATGCCTGGAAAGTTTTGTTCACAGCTTTAGAGTTACTGCTCTGGGGAAGGACGGGTCTTTTTCGCATCCTTAGGTTTCAGCTTTCGTTCATTCATATATTAAAGACCCAGTGGTTCAGTAATAGTAATAATAAATGAAGGGCAGCCTATCGCATTGAAAGCTTTCAGTTTCTTTTTAATTGCTGTATAATCAACTCATCTATGCCTCAAGGAAAGCTTTATTAAAGCAGGAGGGATTAATATGGAGTAAGATAGGCTTATCGCCCCTTTCGCCTTTCAAATAACCTTGATAAAGGGTGAACTCTGTACAGTCTAACTTCAGGAATCCTCACAGGGTTACTTAATGCGGTCACAGAGTTGTCTATTAGTAAAGAAAGAGAAAAGAATACAATGAGGAGAGTCAAGAGGCCAGATTTTGAAATTCAGAATGTCAGTAAAGTGGAGAGCAATTAGGGACGGTGAAGGCTGTAGTTAAATTTGTGCTAGCAATGGTGGAACAGGAATAGATGCGGGGTGGGCAGATGTGAGATGAACAGAAATGAGATCAAAGGGATAAGATGGTCCTGGGTCTTCATCACCTTGCCCTGCCGAGTATTTGCTGTCTGTATCTGCACATCCTTTTTTTGACATTAATATTTTCATTATTTATCCAAAATGGGCAGTGGGCAAGAAATGCAAACTTGGGATCTTTGCCCCCAGTTTTTGGATGATCCAATATACAGTTGTGAGTTTCTATTAACTTTTGTGTTTACCTGAGGACAACATGGAAGGGAGCCCCTAACCCATGCTGTAAGCGTTACGAAACCTTCCGGATCTTGCCCAGGAAGGTCAAAATCTCAGTTTGAGGTTCACACCTGCAACATGCACCTCTACATGCTGTAGTCCATGATGGCACTGAGTGTATCTGATGTGGAAGGATTAATGATTTGCTGATCTAGAAGGATTTTTCTTCAGAAGATGTTGTTAGGTCCTTATTGATGAGATGTGACAGTGAAGAACAGGTTACTTTATCTCTGTGCTGTGGTTTCTTTCCTCCCTACCTATAGCAAAGGGGATAACTTCTCAGAATATTCCTTTTAATGATAAAACTTCATAAATGATTATGAAATGCTTTGGATGTTAAGAGGTGCGGCAGCACAAACACTGTAGTATACTGGTTTTGCTGGTAACCTGCATAGTATTGTCAACCGTATTGCTAATGTCTGGGGTAGTTCCTGGAGTCAAAAGAAGTAACTGGAGTGTGTACAGTGCTTTCGTATTCTCGTCACCTTCAGATGCTGAGGGTATGAAATGACAAGTCCCTTAAAGGTCTGAGATTTGAGCAGTGTCACTGGAAGCAAAGGCAGCTGCCAGCTGGTTAAAGGTCTACAGATAAAGTGCAGCACGGGGCTGCTAGCTGCTGTTTTCGCAGCTATGAAGCCCTGGCTGGGAAAACTGATACTGCTTCAGTCTGTGCTCAGCCCTGCTGCAATGAGACTCCACTGCAGTGGGTGCACTCTGGTTTTAACCCTTAGGACAAAACCACTACGCCGTGCTCGAGTTAGCCGTGGTTGTGCATAGAAGCTCTACTGAACCGAGTACAAAATTGCTGGGTAGCTCAAGCTTAAATTGGGGCAGGGGAAGGGTGGAAGCACAGCTGACCTGTGCTCTGGTCTGCCAGTGTCTGGGCTGGATCTTGTAGCCTAAAAAGACAGATTTGCTTAATGGAAATGTAGCCTAGATGAATCGATGTACCAGTAAAACATAAAACAAGACAGGCTTGTGTTATGGTGCGGAGGCAGCAAATGGACTTTTTATACCTCTGGGCACTAACTAGTGCACTAAGGAAGGAATCAGTAGCATAACATTGGGCTAAGATTTAAGCTGGTTGCATACAGAATGTAAGAGAGATCAAACTCATACCTTGCATATAAAAACTGGTTTATTTACATCTGTAAAAAATAAATCTTAAAGTTGAGTATGGTCTTATAAAACAATTGTATTCCAGAAATGTTGTATTAATGAAAAATGGAAGTGTTGAACAAAAACCCTGTAAAAAAAAAAAAAAAAAAAGTATTTTTTTTAAAAAGTGGCTAGCCAAACTATTATTTCCTGCATGCTATAGTTACTCTTAATCTCACGTTTGCCATACAAATTGAAGGTAAACACCTTATTTGCATTAGTCCTGTGGATTAACTGTACTGAAGAGAATCTGTTAGCTGTGTGTAGTCAGGAGTTCATATTACAAACTTGTAGGTCGCTCCTGGAGAAGATCTGTTTCTTGAATGTAATGCTCATTTTGCTGCAGCATCCTTAGGGCAGCATCAGAATCCTTCAGCAGCTGCAGTGTTTAGGTGGGGTTGTGTTTGCAGTGAGCCTCCTGATGACCACAGCCTCAGGCCGGGCTGGGAGAGATGCTGTGGTAGGGTGCCAGCTCATGTACTGCGTCTTCAGGGGAGCCTGGTTTTGGGGGAAAGATGCTTTGGCTGGTTCCGTGTCCAGCTAGCACACGTGTGAGGAGGTTTCCAGCTTGATTGCCGAAGTGAAGGGTTGCTCCATGTGCTGCTATAGCTCTTACACCACAGAAGAATTTGGTGCTTGGGGGATATAAATAAATACTTTCTCTTAACACCCACCATGGATGCTGGGAAATTTCAGCACGAAGCCATAAAGAGATCAAATGATTGTAGTAGCTGGGCAGAAGCTGTCCTCCCGCTCTGTTACGTTTTCATCTTCAAAGTAACATTCAGGCATGCAAAGTGCTGGTTTTCTGCTGTCGTGTTTCTGGTTTGTTTCTGTTCTGGGTGGTTGTTTCCAGCAGAATGGACAAACCCAAAATGTGTGCAAATGTATTGGTATTTTTATGCAGCTGGGAGAGATGAGGGGGGAGACTGGCCTGCAGAGTTTGCCCTGCTGACGATCTTTGCAGTACCTCCCTTGTGATTTCCCAGTTTAACAGAGGACGGTGCATCTGCCTGTGTGCTTACAAGGTGGATCTGCTGACATCTCCTAGCTGTACACTATGGGTATGGCTGCTTTGCCACCTCAAGCTCACAAACCCCTGACAATCCAAATCACCTATTCACTGCAAGTTACTTCTCTCCATTCAATACCTCACCTTAAAAATGACAGTTAAGGTTTCCTTGTGTCTCTGTCATAAAATGGCACTGAGATAATTGAAGAAGGATGGTTGTGATTAAGGCACAAGACTAAAAGTCAGGAGTTCAGTATCAGTATCAGCCTTTGGATGAGGCATAAGATGAGCCTCAGTTCCCCCATCATGAAGGTGGGCAGGAAGGGTTAAAAATCCTGCGTGAGGGTGAATTGCCCATATACCACCATCATGAAAAGTATAGGAAAATTAAAACTATTCCTATCAAAATAGGACTACAAATGGCTTTTCTTCTGGATCTTGTTCTGTACTAAAGTTGCATATGCAAATGCATCAAATTAAATGAATTAAAATTACATTAATTACAAGTTGCATCTTAATTGTGATGACAAATTAGTTAGGTGAGCAAAATGAGTAAATTCTGAAACTGTATTCCAGTGGGCGCTGTAAAAGCCTAGGATTAATTGACTGTAAATGACTTGTGTTTTTGTTAACAGGAATCTGTCTAGACTCTTCAGTGAAATTACAATAAATCCCCTCAAGCTGCATAAATCAGAAAGAATATGAACCTCTTCCAGGGAGAACAGGATTCTCTATGCTAGCATTCTCTTTTCTTAAAACAAAACAAAAAAAAAAAACATGTCCTGAGGTGCCTCAGGATTTATAATGGTGTTTGACTGGGCTATTACAAAACTACTCTAATCAGGATTAAGCCTTGTACCCTGGAAACTAAAGGTGATGAGATGACATGATAATCAAAGGTGATTTAGAAGATCAAAGCCTTTTTGAGAGAATAAGATCCCTAATTTTATTCCTTTAAAAGGGGTTGTTTTGTTTTAACTTTTATTTGACCTTATTCTCTCTCTGCACATTGATAATTACCTAGTATAAAGATGTGGCTTTGCTGAAGCCACTGATGTTTTTGCAATGAAACTCAATTGGTTCAGGATTTTACCTCCCCCCCCAAGAAATGTCACAACAGCCGCTTTTTACGTAACTGAAACCGTGATGCCTCCTGAATAAATAACATGTCATAACTTCTGAAAGTTTTTTAACTCCTTTAGCTAAACAGTGAAACAAAGGACTTGGCCACACGCCCTGTCTTTTTTGAATCAGTTTGCCTCGGACTCACCCAACTGCAAAGGATTTCTTTTGCTCAGTGTAAATCTTTGAGTTAAGCCACCAAATGCAATCCAAAGGAGCAGCAGCTGGCTACCACTCGGCTGATATTTCCTGAGGTTGTTTGGGCCACTTTGGGCTTTTGGATGCAATGCCATCATACTGTTTCCCTGCAAGAAAAAATGAAGCCACGTTTTGGGGGCTTGGGTAAGGCTGCTTCCTCCCTCTGGGGCCTCTGGCCTTGCTTGTGCCTCGGCCTTCGCAGGTGCTTCTGCTGTCAGTCCCTCTGCAGCCCCTGGCCCACGACATAGAGCTCGGGATGGGAGGCGGATCTGTTGGACTCTCTGATTTCGGGGACGCAAGGGCTGTTCCAAGAGTCACCTGATTTTCTAGGGCTCTCTTCCAAGCTGCAGAAGGAAAGATGCTTAAGTTAAGAGGCTAATGAATTGTGACTTTTTAAAACAGTGCTGGATTAGACCACGTTAACCCACAGTGCACAAATGCTGCACGACACTGTGTCGTTCCCTGTCTCCTCCTGTATACGTGCTCTTTATATTCACCATCCAGAATTTATCCTTGTGATGCCAAATGCACTGTACTGCCCCCTCCCAAAACTCTCTTGGGAAGCAAACATTTTGTACGTTTAACAGGCGGTCAGTAGGAATCTGGGTTCACTTGCAGATAGAGGCAGATTTGAGAGAAAATTCTTCTTCCAGACTCCGCTGGAGGAAAGGTCTTACCTCTGTTACGCATCTGCTCGGCGTGCTTACAGTGATTTCTGAGTATGCCAACAGGACTGTGGGATGTGCGTTCTGGCGGTATAAATCTGCCACTCTGGAGACAGGAGAACTGAGACACAGAATGTGTAAATGATGTTCCTGAGGTCGCACTGGCAATCTCTAGGGGCACAGGGACTTTATGAATCAAGATTGATTATAGCAGTGGAGCTAGTCATGAATATCTCAGCCTCCATGCTGAAACGTGCCCTGTGTTGCTGTAACTAATTAAAGTGGTTTAAGCTCAACATAAGGAAATATTCCAGAGTTATCTGGGAGTCATTATTGTCTTTTAAGTACAGAAACTGCTAAACTGAATTAGCTTTCAACTATAGACAAGCAGTTATGTTCCTATTCTGACTGCTAGGACTTTAACAATTTGAACTGCTGAATGAAGAGATTTGCGATGCGTGACCAGTCATGAAACTAATCCAGATTCAAATATCCCCCAGCTGCAGAAGGTCTTACTTGGGCTACTTGCTTTGGGCCTGATTCAGTCAACCCAATCCATTCTCAAGCCCTCCTTGAACAATATCTTAAAGGCAATAGCATTTAGTCTTCTATCTCTGCTCTATCCTTTGGGAGATTAGCAGTCTCAATGAAATATTATTTCGTTTAACTGCAGACGCAGAAATCCTATTAGAGATTAACAGGATTTCTATGAGCAGAGCAATTGATAAGATGCCAATAACTGCTGATTGCTGTCAAATGACCAAGCTCAGAAACCAGCAAAGATACCTCAGTCTGTCCATCCACAGGCTGTCCAAATGGGAACCAGTTGTACTGACTTGAGCACTGAAATCTGAAACTGAAACTCTTGTCCAGGTACCCTAAGACTAAAGCTCTAGCTCCAGCCCTAGTTAGGGCTAACAATGCTTTAAAGGGATGAGCAGGAGACGTGCTTGGGAAAGGAGCGCTTTTTGCCTTCTAGGAGAGCTGTGAGTGTGCAGGAGACATGCAAATCTGTGCACAGCACTCACACTTAATGCCTGGCAGTGCCAGCTAGCAAAATGAGATGGAAGTCGCCTCTTTTTTTGGGTGTTTCTGCTAAAATGGGGTGGGTGGGTGGGGGCACTCAGCTGCCTGATGAGGAACATGTTGCTTGTACAAGTTCCTATCTTTAGCAATCTGCTTCTCAGCAAGTGGATGTTTTAACTGAGCATGGAAAAAGTGGAGGGATATATCCTGGAGTTTGGGAGCATGGGAGAAACTGGCTAACTCACTGATTTTCAAAATGTTTTACCTATAAAAGAGTGATGCTATTGCAGGTTTGCCTCTGTCTTCCCTCCTTCCTGTGAGTAGTGCTTGAAGTTGCTAATAGCACACAAAAACCCCACACAGACAAGAAAAAAAAAGGCATTGTTATACTTGGTGAGATAGAGCAAGGGAAGGAATGAAGGAAAGGAGACTGTCGGCTGGGTGGGAATAGCTTGTGAATTTGAGTCCAGATGCAAACATGGCCAGAATGAGGAGGTTTAGGTGTACAACATCTGGTTTAGGGAGACCATTTGAAATTTCCCTCTGTCAGCTGAGTGAGTTGCAAAGCAGAGGAAGCCCTGGATGCTTAATGGACTTGAAGGAGAAAGATGGATGAGAGTGGGGTGGTTTGTCTGTTACAGCATCTGCTATAAGAGCAGGGGTCAGCATCTGTGCATGGGGATGTGCTGCTCACAGCTGTGGCAACCGCTCCAGTCCTCAGCGGGAGGGGACAACCAGCAGTGATGTGAGGGACTCTCGGAGCTTTTGCCACGCGCTGATTACTAAAAGGGTCCTTCTCTGCCTGTTGGCACACTTGCTGTGGTATTCGTATTAGGCCATTCAATGCGAGGTCTGTAAAAGTTTGCTCCAGGCAGCTCATTTTAAGTGTAAGAAAACACATGGTGATGTATTGCATCGTAGAGCACTGTATCTGGTAATTAATGGGCTAAATTTCCCTTTTGCTTATATTGATATAAATTTGGACTAACTCAGTAGGACTACTTTTGATGTCCATTTGTAAAAATGGTAAGCCAAATTTGGCTCAAGATATATTCTTCCAAAATGCTGTATATCGTAGGATATATAGGTTTTTTTCATGAAAGGGATGATTTTATTTACAGTGGTTTTTTTATATCATTCTCTATGCTCTGACAGACTACCATAGAAAGATAATACACCCCACTGAAGCATAAATTAGATAACAATTTATAATAGACTGTTTTTAAAATTGATCCATTAAACTGCCAGGGCTTTTGTCTTGCAAGGTTTGACATAGACCCTCTTTTGAAAACATTTATTCCTGCTAGCAGGCACTGGAGTAGGCAAAGCTGACTTCACACAGTACATAACAACAACAGAACACCCAGAAACAATGTACAGGACTTTTAGGAAATCTTCAAATGTCAGAATATAATGCAATATTAGAACTGGGAATGCAAAACGGTTTGCATTTTTTAGTGTTTTTTGCATGTTTTGTTCAGCACGTTCCTCTACTGTCAGCGTGGGAAACTTGGTCTTTATTCTGCCTTCAGGGAGGGAATGCCTGGACACCTGACTTCACTATCCGTGACTCTCCCTGTACTCACAACACACTGAGTGCTTGTGCACTTACAAGTGCAATTTTATCTCCTGTTAGGGCTGGTCTTGCAGTCCCTGCTCATGGGGATGATTCATGTGATTTCAGCTGTTCTGTGGCGAGAGTAAAAATACTCCTCACATGAGGAAAGGTTACCTGAGAAGGGTCTTAATCCTCTTGCGTAGCTTAGAGCTTAATGGACTTAGACATCCTCGTATCCTAACAAACTAGAATAACAACACTGTACTTCCAGGCTGTTACGCTGATCTTTGAGTACTCCCAAGTATATATTCCTGTTTCCTGGCCGGTGTATGGGGTTTGTGTGGCAAGGGTTTGGTAGCAGGGGTGCTACAGGGAGGGGTGGCTTCTGTGAGAAGCTGCTAGAAGCTGCCCCTGTGTCCAATAGAGCCGATGCCAGCCAGCTCCAAGATGGGCCTGCTGCTGGCCATGGCTGAGCCCACCAGCAACGGTGGGAGCACCTCTGGGATAACGTATCTTAGAAGGGGGGGAAAAAAAAGCCTGCACAACTGCAGTGGGAAAGAGGAGTGAGAATATGTGAGAGGAACAATTGTGCAGACCCCAAGGTCAGTGAAGAAGGAAGGGGAGGAGGTGTTCCAGGCACCAGAGCAGAGATTCCCCTGCAGCCCGTGGTGAAGACCATGGCAAGGCAGGCTGTCCTCCTGCAGCTCATGGAGGGTAACGGTGGGGCAGATATCTGCCTGCAGCCTGTGGAGGACCCCAGGCTGGAGCAGGTGGATGCCCAAAGGAGGCTGTGACCCCGTGGGAAGCCCACGCTGGAGCAGGCTCCTGGCAGGACCTGTGGAGCCTCCCTTCTCACAGTTATTTAAAGAAGTTTATAACCTGAGCATTACTTCAGAGCTCTTAAGAATTAAATGTGGATGTCCTGAGGCCCCACACAAGTAAGGGGAGTTCTGTGCCATGAAACCAACACTGAATTTTCCCTGGGGTGCCTGTCACAGCAGGTGTGTAAGTGTAAGGCTTGAGCAAGCCATGGAAATTTAACTCTTCCTTTTGTTCAGACTAGTAGTCTATGGAAGTCTGGGGCAAGGCAATAGAATAGAATAGAGTATTTCAGTTAGAAGGGACCTGCAACAATCGTCTAGTCCAACTACAATGGTCTCTTTGCCCAGCCACCTCTTCTGCACGTGAACAGGGCACTTTTCTGGGAAATCTGTTAATGACATTAAAGTTCCCATCAAGAGTTTAGAAAGCCAACTCAGTGCTATATTTCTGCTTCCTTGGCCTAAAGTAGAAAGTTTCTTACCTTGCTTGGTTGAGCGTGGGTTCGCTGCTGGCTGTTACAGGAGCTGGAAGATGAAACTGGACCCCTGGTCGGCGGTCAGAGAAACTTCTCCTCACGAACGGCTGAGGACTGGCGGCACTCAGGGACAGCTTTCTGGTCCGGTCTCCAGGCTGCCGGAAAAGCAGGCTGCTCTTCTGGGAAAGCAGTGAAGCTTCAGGCTGGCTGGTCACCTCCACAGCGGGTTTCGTGGGTACCGGTGAAGGTCTGGCTTCGAATAAGGAAGAGGTGGCCGGGCAAAATATTGAATGGATGTTGCTGCTTCTCTTGGAGGAGAGTTGATGCTCGTCTCCAGCATCCAGCCCAGGTCTCGTCCCCTTGTAGGAGCGGGATGGGGAGGTTGGTGGGGAGGGGGCAGTGGGGAATGGAGCGGGGCTTGTACCTCGGCGGTAGGCTGGGGAGCCCAGCAGCCGGTATGGTGTTGGCGAGCTTTGCTTGAGACCCATGGGGGGGCTGGGTGGTTTTCGCTGGGGTGGCGGAGAGGGCAGCTTCTTCTGCACAGGTGGGCTGGGCACCCTGGGACTTGTGGGGGGACTGGGTTTCCTCTGCATGGTGGGTGAGCTTGGTTGCAGGTTACTAAAAGCCTGTGCAGAGTGTCTGTGTTGTGTTGGGGGACTGAAAAGCCGTTTCTCCGTTGGTGGAGAAGAAGGAGGAGGAGTTCTCGTTGGGGAGATCCTCCTGGAAAATGCTGAGCCTTTTTCATTTCTCCTGTCCGAACTGGGAGAACCATGCTTCTGGCATTGCACTGAAGTCACAGGCAAATTGGGCTCTTTGCTCTCTGAGCTGTTGCTGTGTGGTTTTGAAACCCCACTGGGATTTTGAAGAGGAATAATTTTATGGGTTTGCTTGTACAAATCTGCAGCCTCTTTTCTCTGGGTTGCCAATATCTCCTCCTGGCTAGGGATGTGCACGTTGGTAGGGTTCAGCTCCAGAGAGTACCTCTGCAGTTTCTCACCCTCTGCTCCGGTGTTCCCTAGACCTTTATTAGCGATTGCACTGGGGCCGCTGATATTTTTACTTGGCAATAAGTCAATGGACTGAAGGGAGGCTTTCATTTTTGGGGAAACTTGTGCTCTCTTAGCAGCATGAAATTCTGTTTTGGTGGGCTTTTTGGCATCTTCTGAAGAGTTTCCTCCTATTCTTGCAGTTTCTTCAGGCTCAAATAAGTCAAAAGAAGTGTCCATTAACATTTCAGGTGGTGGTGGTGGCAAGTTCTCAATGTCTTCATCAGTCTCTTCCTTTGTGTCCTTCTTGCATAATTCTGAAGCTGGCGCAGGAGGAAAGGCATTTGGAAAGCTAGAAGAAAGTCCGTTGGTGTTTGAGGTGTTTGTGTCTTCTACTGGTGAAATACGATACTTAAGATTTAAAGGTGCCAGGCCTCTCTGAAAGGGAATGGTGGGTGGAATGACTGGAAGTCCAAATTTTCTGATGCACTTCATTGGTCCTAGAGATCTTGAAGTTGTGACTTTTACAAGTTCATCGTCAGTAGGACTGAACGTTTCAATAAGCTTTTTGACAGACTGTCGGGGGGCACAGCTGCTGCCTACGAGCATTTGTGTTCCAGGAGGCTCCTTTTCTTCGCCTCCTGATATCTCCTGGGTAGGCGCAGTAGCTCTTAAAGGCCTCCTGCCTCTTTTTACATCCAGCTGATTAGCAGGATTTTGATCAACCATGAACAAAGGGACTTTATCCTGGTTAGGGAGGATGCTGAAATTTTTTGAGAGGCACGCCTTCAGTTTGCTAGAAGACCTAGCTGTGACTTGCTCATCCTGTAAATAAGGTGCTGTTCTTGATTTCCAAGGCTCCACATTGTTATCTGTATCCGTCTTCTCATAAAATATTTCCAGCCTTTTGCTGAGCTCTTTTTGAGTTCTCTGAAGCTCTAGGAGGGTTGGGTCCTCTGCCTGGCTTCTGAGGGACTCCTCTGACCTGGACCGTCGTTGCTTCCCAAAGGTTTTCTGGCTGCCCGTTGCTGTACTGGGCCTTGTTGTTAGGACAGCTCTTCCGCTCTCATCCTCTATCCATTCTTTACGCCCAGATTTAGCTGGAACAAACTTGATTTTTTCACTGATGGCATCTTTCATCTTGAGAATAATTTCCTCTGTCTCTGCATTCTCCGTCCTCTTGATGGACTGCCTTTGCGTGGTATCAGTAACCGCAGGTGAAGACAGGGGCCTCCTTGGCAGGGCATTCTTCCCCATATCTGATAAACTTACATTGTCGTCATCCTCCCCCAGGGTGCTTCCTTCATCGTCGTCATCATCATCATCAGAAGGAAGATCTGTTGATTCACAGATTTTGAAACGGTCACCTTCCTGAGTAGAGTCAGACTGCAAGGAGTTATAGGAACAACTTTGGCTCAAGCTTGCATACTGGGGCATGGTAGAAATGCCTTCTGGCACTCCACCCTGACAAGAAGTCACTTCCCTGCTTTGCACGGATGAATAAAATATATCTTTAAAATGCCTTTCAAGTGCACAGTCGTGGGATGGAGCTGTGCCCGGTGACACTGTCCCATCATGCATGTGCTCCACTGTTCTGGCATGCTTTTGGGACAGATGTCTGCGTGCACAGGAATCACAGCCTGCTTGTCCTCCATGCTGGCTGAGAGCACTGAAATCTTTGAGGGATTCGTTGTCCACACCAATGCCACTGTCCTCAGAACAGAGAGTCCTGTCATCACCATGGGACTGAGAGGATCCCACTGTTGAGGCTTCAAGCAGCCTTACTGTCCGTAGCAGGCGCTCATCAAAGCTTTGCTTTGCTTTCAGTTTTCCTTCCAAGTTGCTTGCAGCAGACCGCAGGTAGCTGCATGTCTCCTGCAGGGCGTCGGAGGTGAGGGAGGCCAGTGTCCCACTCAGTAACTGCATTTTATTGACCGTGTACTGCAGTAGTTGTTGCAGAAGATCAGGATGCTCCTTGAAATCACCTTTTTCTGCTGGCCATGCCAGATTCCCACCTACATCTTTGAGAAGACATTCCCCATCATTGGCAATTTCTTCCAAGAGCTGGTTGATTTCATCAAAGCGAAGCACGAGAAAGCTTACCATCTGCTGTAGGAAGAGTTGGGTTTGGGTAGCCTGGTTGGCCATATGAATTATAGTTTCATACTTCGAGAGGTTGGGATTTAAGTAGGCATATGCACTCTGATGAGCCTTAACAAGCAGTTCTGGGAAATCTACCTTTTCCTCTGTCTCGCACGGGGGCAAAACAGACTTTTCTTTAATTTTGCTAGGTCGACCTTGCTTTGGCAGCTTATGATTTTTTTGCTTCTTTCCTTTCTTTGGGATTTGCTTTGCATTGCTTTCATTCTTGTCATCCCACATGAAAGCTGACGCTTCTGATTCACAGGAGCTTTGCTTTCTGATCTGTATGGCCTCAGCAATACGTTTTTGAGACTCAATCAATTCGGACATAACAACTTCAGCGTCTGTGGCTGTCCTCTCAATTTTCTTTTCTTCCCTGGAAATCTGGGGATCTGAATGAGCCTTGAAAGATAACTGCAAATTATCATTTTCATCCTGCTTTGATAGTTTATCCTCCTTTTCTCTCAGGTAGTCTTTCCTCCGAATCCCATACTGGTGAAATTCATCAATATTGTAGCCAGATGAACCTTTAACAAGCAGTGGGATTCCTTTATCTCCTGGATCAATATGCAAAATACTTTTGGGTTTATTCAGAGCCTTAAGACCACTTCTTGCAAGAGTATTAGCAACCTCACTGTGAGAGGGTGTGCAGCCCATCCTTTCTCTGTCTTTGGCTTTAATTTTGATTAAAAATCCAGATGAACTAGGGAAAATACAACAAAGAATCGAACTCACTGTTTCATCCTGAATTGCAGACTGGCCTTTTTCTCATGAGCTTGCCATCACGATCCCAGTTTCGTTGTCAGTTTTCATTGTTGTTTGCCTCAAAATCTCACGTGCTTACTGCCCAGGATCTCTTCTTGGAGTTGTGCACTGTCCCATTGTACGTTCCCACTCAGGTTTTCTTCTTCAATTCAAAAAAGGAGTGTGAAAGCTTTGCTGGATTTAGAGCTAATGGATTAAGAGGACTTGCGTTGCCTCACTTCTGTCTTGACAGATGTCCACTACAAATAAGATTTTAAGCTCATTAGGGTAAGCAGGCACCAGCCAGTCAGCACCCATGTTGTATTTATAAAGGCAGATTTTTTTCTGCACTATGTTGGGAGGCAAAAGGACTTGGTACCTGTCCCTCCTTTTTTCCCTTGTTGCAGAAACATAACATACATTGAACGCAGAGATCCAAAGGAACAGGCTGTATTTGGAAGGCTTTTTGAAGGGAAACTATTTGAACAGGTGCGTAAATGCCAGTAGATACTCCTTAACCAAGAGAAAGGCGACCTTGACCGAGTACGTGTCTGCTGGAGAGTACAAGACATGAAGTCAAATGGGTTAGAGATGCCTGTTAGACTTCTGCATGAGGGTTTTCAAAATTTTCCCCTCCTTGCAAGTGACAAGTTGTTTGCTCTTCCCTTCTAAGACTTCCAAATGAGATTTTTATTTTTTCTTCCCCTCAGGTGATCATTCTTGGAAAGTATTTTTTTCTCTTCTAGATAGCTTCCCAACCTGAAAAGCCAAACTGCACAATAACAGTATTTGTAGAAAAAGTTTTGCATATGTTGTTAAGATAGTGTCTGCATCTAGTGGATCTAAACTCTAGAATTTCAGATCAAAAAATAATTAAATGAAAATTAATTTTTTCCTTCCTCTGAGTGTCTTGGGATGAAATTTGTATGTGTTCTTTGCAGTCACAAAAATGGCTTTCTTACTTGCATTTCTTTTTCATTGTCTAGAGGCCAGAGCTTAGTTCTCTTAACTGCCAGACTTTATGGGTTAGAACTCTAAGAAAAAAAGCAAACATTAAAAATATAGACCCATTTCTGAAAAAAAAAAAAACCAAACAAACCACAACTGCTGTTTGAATCACTTCTGAGGTCAGGAGAGAATAATCCCCCTCTGAAAGAGAAATTAAAGAAGCCAAAGTAGGAATTGGATGAAGCAGAAGATATTTGTCTTTTCCAAGTAGTTATTTATGAAGGGCAATATTTGGCTGAGGGTGATAACAGCAACCACCCCTCCGTTTCCCTCTTCATTACTCAGACTGGTCTAAGTGGATTTGTTTTTTAATTTCCGGATGCAGCTTTTCTACCAAAGGTGACCATTTCTCAGTGTCCCAGAGGTTGCAGACAACAGAGGCCAACTCTAACACTAACTAGAAGCCTACAGCTTCTCTCTAGCGATGTGATTTCTAACTGCATTGTCGCCGGTATCTTGTCTGATTCCCAAAAATCTTTGCATGCTGCCAAGCCTATAAAACATTCTCAGACTTTAAAGAACTGCTTACATAATTCATTCCTGGGTGCTGGACTGCAATACCTGATTCCCAGGAAAATTTTTAAAACTCTATGTGCTTTCTCTAAAGTGATTTTTCTGGAACACATAAATTGTACTTAATATACATGATGACATAGCCATTTCCCTCAATGCTTTTCTGGAAAGCATCAGGTAAATACTTCTTGGCTCTGCTTCTTGCAAGTCATGTAGCTCACTGGCTGCTTCTGCGTCTCACCATGATGTGGTTTTTACACAACGGTCCCAGCCTTTTTCACATTCCCTTTTAGGCACATATCTAATGTGTTCAAAGTAGAGAAATGGAGCAGATTTAGGCAGCTGCTTCATCCCAGTGATCCCAACAGTCGGGATGCTATAGCCCTCCACAGTAAGTCAAGCAGAGCACAGAAGATCAAGCAACTGTCCTTAGTGCACCTCTTCTGTTTACAGTGGGCATTGAGAGACATCCCTATGTAGCTGCTTAATATTTGTGCTATAAAATCTCTTGGGACTTTTCTTCAAAAAGCAGCTCCAACAGTTCCATTGTTTGCACTGGAAATTTTGACAATTAACTCCATGTGAGTTGTTTGTTGTATTTGGGAAGTTCTTTTTCTTCACTTTTTCCTTTGATTTTACAGTCATGTCACTTTTGTGTGTTGTTTTTCCTAGTTATTTTCAGGCCACGCATTAGGATCTTACAGGAAACACATGCATGGTTAAAAAAAAACAAACGCAAAACCCTGGCTTATGATTCTTCATTATGTACTCATTTATTATTTTAAACAATATTAAACGAATATTCAGTTTATTATTTATTTATTATTAAATAGAGATCCAGGGTCATGGAAAATGTGTTTTTAAGAAGGCATCTGTTTTATCCTAACTTTAGTTGCAGTTTGCATGTACATGCAATATGACTATTTAACGTTGTGTCAAATTTTTTAGCTTCTGTGAGAGAGCAGGAAGTTTGGTGTGCCTGTTTCCAACCACTGATGAAACTGCATTTTCCTCATCGATATTCTTGTTAGTAGGTAGTTATATATTGCTTTGAATGTCTGAGGCACTTTAGAAAAACCCAAATGCTTTACCTCGTGGAAAATGCTAAGGAAAATGCTTTTTCTCATGGTCATGAAACAAAAGAGAAGACAAAATGGGTAAGTTAGGTAAAAAGCAGTGGTAGAAGAGAGCATCGATGAGGAGAATGACAAGGAAATATCTTTGATTGTAAGGGGATTAGATGAATTTTTAATCTGTAATTTATGATTGCTCTATGTTGATGTCATTCCCGGTGCAGTTACTATAGTACTGTATTTTGTTTACAGTGCTACTGTTTGCAGGACACAAGTTGAAAAGGAAACAGTTGGTCATGTTCAAGCAGATGCCCAAGTATTGCTACCCGTGAACTTGCTGACGAGCGATTTTACAAGTGCGCCAGATGAACACAAAACTGTGTTTGAGGAACAGACCCAAGGAAAGCACCAAAAATAAGATAATTAAGAGGTTAAAGGAGGCTTTCCCTTGCATGTGGACTGTGTGTACGTTGCCTCTGCTCTTCCTTTCGTATACTTTCTTCCTACTGTTAAAATTGACAGTATTCTCATTTTGAGGGAGCTGCCTGGTCACGCAGCGCTCCTGAAGGGAAGAACTTAAATATTCAAAGCCCATCAGACATAGCTGGTGCGATGGATGATAAAAAACCAAAGAGTAGTCTGAAAGTGGCACTGTAAGTGCCCTAGAAAAAGCAAGAATAATGCCGGAACCTGGACAGAGATGTGCGTTACTCAGCCCTCAGAGGTGTTACCAGTGCCGTAACTGTGGGATGGATTTTAGAGCCTTATGAAGGAAGAGCCAGTTGATGAAAAACTGCATGAAATGTCAGTGCAAAACTACTAACATAAGCTTTAAAATTATGGAAACAAGGAAAAATGATAATGAGGGACTGCTTTTGAGAGGTTGTTGGATTAAAAAGGGGAATGTGCATAAATCCTCATATTGGGTCTTAAAAATGTAAGGTTAGTGTTTGTGGATGACTTCTGGGGAAACTGAATTTCTGCTCACTGAGGAATTACGAAGAGCTTGAGTGAGAACAACAACTTTAAAGAGCTATTTTACTCTGAAAGAAACCTGCTTTTTCTTCTTTTCTATCAGCAAATTGAATATAACCAGGGAGCTGCTCATATTGTTGGCCTAGAAAGCACTAAGTAAATAAGAAATCACTGTTTTTTATTTCGGCTTCCCCTGCAGAGCTGACGCTGTTCTGGGAGATGGAGTAGATTCTCTCCATTCTGTAATCACTTACAAAGCTTCATCCTGTTTCCCCTGTGAAAACCTGTTGACAATGGTAAGGAACAGGAATATCACGGTTTGAAATCTAGTTACCAAGAATTTAATGAAACCAGTGAGTCTATACAGAGCCTTTATTAGCAGTGATGGTGCAAGTGAAAAACAAAATTCATGTTGACTCTGGGTCAACAGAACTGGCTGTCTGAAGCTCAACTCATGCCTTCTCTTTTTTATTTCTAAGTAAATTGCTTCAGACTGATTGCAGGAGACAATAAATATGAACTCAGTGCTTTCAAAAACCTGTTTTACAAAAGCAGAATTTTTTTTTTTTTTTTTTTTAAAACAGCAGCAGGACAAGAAGAAAGAGTTGTTGAAAACAGGTAGGAAACCGGTTTCCTTCTCCAGCAAAAATACTTTATAAATGAATTAACAAAGGAAGAAATATAAGTAGAAAATTAAAGAGAGTCAGTTTTGGGGGTTTGCCTGCACAGGGCTGTTGGCACACTCAGATGATCCAAAGTAGTTGACAAAAATTGTATGAGTTTAACACTGCTTGAGCTTAGCAGTAGTTTTGTGAGGTCTGTTGACATTTGTCTGTTATGTTTGGAATGTGTATTCTGTTCACTTGGTCATAGTTTCTCTTTGCTGAGAAATCCATGGACATTTAAAAGCTTACTACCTGTCGTAACTAATACATTCACTGCTGGTTGCAATGGTTAAGAGAGTGACTGCCAAAAGGTAAGAGTTAGGGCCAAGAATTGTGTGAAACAGCATAAAGCTTTAAGAACAGATTTCCTGAGTCATGCAAATCTAGAAAATTAGAAGGGGACAGTCCCATTAGCCTAGGCGGTCATTACATCAGTTTTCACAAGTGGAAGCAGGTTTGTGGTTGTGGAGCAATTTCAAGGAAAGCGAGTTCCTATCAGGTGAGGGACTGGCAATTCAACAGGCAGGCAGTGGCTTCTGTCATTTCTAGTGGTAGGTGGTAGTGTTGATTTGGGATCTAGAAGTGAGGTCTAGGTGATTCGCATTCCTGAATAATATCCCAGGATGCTATAGAAAAGAGAGCAGCTATTTAGCCTCATGCTTCTTGAAGTACCCAGTGGGTTCCCTCTCCTAAATCATCTCAGGGTTTCCATTAACGTTGGGATAAACACAGCATTCCTCCTAGCTTCCTCTCACAGAGTGTCTCAAACCACAACGTGTGCACTGATAGCTGTGTGAAACCACGTCAAACCCGCAGGCAGCCTGGAGCGTGGCAGCTGCTGCCCGGCAGTACGGTGTGCCGGGGCAGCCGTCCTGGTGCAAGTCCTGATGCGCGTGTGTACGGAGCAGGCACTTACTCTGGAGAGGAGATGATCTTTCACTGCCTGGGCACTAATGAGAGCGGAGCTGAGTGGCTCTTGGTGAAGTGCTAGGCTCGAGGATGTGGATCCAGAAGCGGTGGATGTAATCTGAGGAGCTGGGAGTTGGCACGCCTAGCAGAAACTGGGAAGGGCAATTTACATGGCAGGGCACTGGCTGATGCTTGGAGGGGAGGAAGGGTGGTGTGTCCCTCTGGAAATGATGGGCAGGGCTGGAAAGAGTGACAATGACCGGTAGCCTTTTTTGTAGGAGAGAAGTGTCCTGACTGCGGGTGGACACACAGCTTCCTGGTTTCACAGCCAGCTCTGAGGGTAGCTCCTGGAGTATCCATCATCTTTTGAACATGTTGCTGTCCTGAAGCCACACTGAAAGTGGTACATAAGCGTGCTCACTTTCAGAACCTCTCTGCTGCCCTAGTCCTTGCTCTAGAGCAGCTCTACCTGAAGCTGCAATGTCTTCCAAAGCCATTTAAATGATCCCTTTCCTCTGACAGGTACATTTGTGAAAATGAAGGAACTGGTTAGTAATGCCCTATTTCTGCCCAAAAGGGAAACAAGAAGTGAAATAATATTTTAGTTAAACAGGCTTGTTGCTCACAAGCATTGTTTCCCCATCTTCCTCCCGAGGTGGTCACCGCTGCTGCAGCCCATTGTTTTGAGTTCTCCAGGTGCTCAGCAACTTTGCTGCCCATGGCAGCACCGAATGAGTCAGACAGGAGAGGCTGAACAGGCTTTTATATAGATTCATATCCTAGCACATAGGAGTGGCTGAAAAAGATATTGTGAAAAGGCACAGAATGAGCTTTAAAATTTTTTTTTTAAAATTTCCATTGCAGGGCCTAGGGGTAGAAGTCAGGACAGGCAGGGGTTTTGTCAGGCAATGGTGTCCAGTCTCCTTTGCGGTTGCATCACAAAGTCACAGGATTCGCTCTGAGCTAAAATGTTTTGGGTTTTGCCTTTACTGCTCCAACCAGAAGGATATCTAGAACCTGAGATGCTTTGTTAGGTGCTTGCTTTCATTTTATAGCATAAAAGTATTCACACAGTGGTTTATCCTCATATTCAATGTTACCTTTGAATTCACACACCATTTTCTGTGGTTTATGGCAGATGGCAACCATACTCTCTGTCTCAGCCTTCATTCTGCTGCATTAAACAAGCCACGCTCTGGTAACCTCCTGAAATAGACTGTTCTTTTCCGTGACTGTGCTAGCAAATAATCTCTGGACATGCTAGTTTAGCTGCATCTCACTGAAGAAGGGTGGTCAGAACCACGTGCAATTTCCCAAGGAGACGGCAGAACCTGCTGGCATGAACGCTTTCCTGCCACAACTCTCGAGTTACGCATCCTACGACAAGTGTTTGCTTTTTATGCCATTGCATCGTATCGGCAGTGATGCTCGCTGTGTAGCTGTCGACTACAGTCGCGTCTTTCTCTTCCTCAGTCACTTCCATATGATGATCCCATACATCAACCTTATATAGTTCATCCCTTTTTAACAGCAGTTCTTTCAAATTTTTTTTGTCTCATCAGTGTGCTGTTTTTTCTGCCAAAATCATTAAGGGAAATATGAAACAAAGATTAGTTCCAAGAATACTACCCCAGGTTGGCATTAGTAACCTCCCTCAGCCCAGTACGTTCCATTCAACTCTACTCAACACGGTTTCCCCCTGTGCTTGTGCTTTACCTCCATTGAAGTTCTCCTAAATTCTGGTCTTCTCCAGAATTGCTAATAAGTTCCATTTCAGGCACTTCACTGAAGCCCATTATTCAGTATCAGCCACAAAACATTTCCTTTGCCCGGAACATCACCCATTTCAAAAAAGGCAGACATCAACTGCCAATACTATGCTCCCATTTGATCTCGCTTACATCCATGTCTTTGTTATATTTCAAACTCTTTTTCTAAAGTACCCTTGAGGTGAAAGTAGCAGGCCTGCATTTTCCGGGATCACAGTTTTTCTTTGCCTTTTCCGAAGTATGGAACATTTCTAAGAAATGGAAGAATGATTTTAGCTTTTCTCTAGCCATCTGGTATTGTGTTTACTGTCACAACTGCAGCTCCATGTTCGGCTTCTTTTGGTTTTCAAGTCTCTGGGATCTGAGAGCTCTTGCAGCTCTTGACTTTTCCAGTACTTCACTTGAGGTAATTTCCACTTGCCATTCTAATTATTTGTCCTGCTTCCTTGCCCCCCCCCCCCCCCAATTAATATTATCACTGGAAAAACAACAACAAAAAACAGATTATAAACATTAGTTAAATTTACTTAATAGTGACCCACATTGAGCATAAAAATACAGCAGGACTTGTCTGAGTTTTTATCCAGGTCAAATTCCCCTCAAGTAGCCTGGGCTCATGCCATATGAAAATGGTTTTACCACCGCATGGGTTTCTTAGAGATTACCAATCTTTGGATTTAGATCCTGATTAGGTTTACAGCACTGGATAAGCACCCCCTGACAAGCCTTCTTGGAAATCACTGCTTTCGTTCCTCCAACTGGCTATGAAAATTATTGGAAAGCCCAAATTTCTGAGGTCTGTGCTTAAATCTACCAGTGATTATGTGTGACCTTAAGCAAGTCCCTTTATGCAGCTGTTGATGTGTAAACATTTTACAGCGTTAAGCATTCATGAATACTTGGCACCCAAAATCCTCAGTTAAGCAGCACTGTGCCACCGTCTCTCTCTGCTCCCCATCTTCTCCTCCTGGCCATACCTCCTATCCCTGTTTTCCTTTGGGTGCGTGAGCAGCGTGGAGCATGGGATCATTTCCCTGCTCATGCACAGAATGAAGCTGCCTGATCTGCAGTTCGCTGGCCTTTAATTTTCCCTTGATTTTGGAGCACTGGTCAGAGCCATCGCTGCTGGGGTACCACTGCGGGGTGACCACGGGCCAGGGCAGTGGATTCAGCGGACGGGCCCATTCCTCCACATCCCTATGACCGCTTTCCAGTCCTGTCCCCACTCGGGACAAACGAGAGCCTGTGCACCCAGTAAGCCAAACCTGCTCTGGCTCCGGCCTGGGCGGTACACCACCTCCAGCCTGCGTGTACGGGGTGGGGTATGTGTAAGGGGGG
>WEKW01009470.1:0-17319 GCA_013389905.1 Sula dactylatra
GAGGTTTCAGACTTACTGCTCAGGTATTAAACGTGTGCTGTGTTTATGTGCAGCAAGTCTGAAGAATGGCAAAACATTAAATTCAGTGTATAAATTCACTGCATGTAAGTCTGGGAAATTTGGGGAGGAATATGGCATCCTTTACCTGTTTCCAACTTGAACGCGCAGAGGTGATCGTGACTGAACAAAATAAATATATACACTATCTTGCAGTATCTCACCTAACAAAATTTTGGATTACCTTTTACTTGGCCAAATCCTACTGTTGTCTCAGAGTCTTCTGAAACTGATTGATGTGTTCATATCTCTCTTTCTGTATCATATTCAACTGAAAGGCACACAGTTCATAGCAAAAATTATTGTTATTAATATCTGGTGTCCAAATGAACTTCTAATATTCTCATCTTTTACTACATGGTTGATGCAATTCCAGATTTGTGCCACTAGAAAATTTCATTCATACAGTCCAAATTTCTACAACAAGGTCACTAACTGAATATATTAAATAAACTATTAGTTCCTTTTTTTTCAGCTAGTTCCTTATAGTTTTGTATTAGATCTCCAACCTCACTGAGGGCTCCAGTCATAAACATCTAATTAATTTTAATTGCAAAATAATTTTAAAAAAAAACCCTAGTCTGAGCCTCCTGAGTGTCTGGTATCATTTAGTCTTGCCAATATAGGTAAATATGCTACCCGAACTACTTTTGAATTTATTTTTTAAATTGCCACTTTGTTCCAATGGGACAAGATTCTCAGAAGATGAAAATTCAAAACTAATGCTATGGTACATTAATAAAGAATATGGCCTGTATTTTTCATGGTGTGGATGAAGGTGAAATAAGTGACAACAGTTTTTCAAAAATCTTGTTCATAACATCCCTGTATTTTTGGCTGGATGTTTTTATGGAAGTAAACCTTTTCAGATCAAACGGAGGGTTTTTTTTTCCTTACAGACACAATGACTGCTTTGACTTTTCAAAGCCATCTGCATTGATCAATTTGTCTTCCTCTGGAAATATTACAAAAATACTGAAGTGAGAAAAAACACTTTTGAAGTGTTGAATTTGAGACTCAGTATGTGGGTCACACAGGATAAAACTCACATCCAGAAGCTCTTGTTCAAATGTGCATAGCTTCTGATGAGTCAATTACAAAAGTTTTGGTTTTAAAGGTTACTGTTACTATGATTTACAGCAAAAGAGCATTATAGGTAGTAGGTAGAGAGCACTACTTTAGTAATGTCTCACTCCATCCAGCTAAACTGTGCTTAAATCACTGTAGCCTTAAGCACTCTTGAACCAGTTCAGTAAACATGGTTTTAATATAAGCAAGGATTGGACGACAGCAAATCAGTGCCAGAGCTTGGAAAATAACCCAGGACTACTGGCCCCCAAGTCTATGCACTAATTAATGCAAAGCTTTCCTCTCTCATCTAGCAAGTTAGGACTGCAAGGGATACAAAATGAAAGTGGAGGGTTTGTGTGTGCTGTTTTACTAACCTGCATCTTGTAAACATTAGTTACGATTGGACTTTTAGTATAAATTCCAGATTGCAGAGATCACTGTTCTCAGTCAGATACTTTTCTGATTCATTGATGTGTTTTGNCTTGGCTAAAGAAATGCTCACGCAAAGATACTCAGCCCCAGTAAAGCTGCTTTAAGTCTGCCAACTAACCAACAGCACTTTTCTTCTGGGATTATTTTTTTTCCCATTGGCTGTGAATGGTCATTTATTGGCTCCAGTTCAGGTCTCCTGACAGGAAGAGTTTTCTTGAGGATAATAGAACATAGCCAGGGTGTCTGAGTCTCTGTTGGGCTTTTTCATAACAGTCTAAATCAGTGCTTTTCAAACTGTTTTCATTTTTAACTCCCTGAATATCTTCAAGGGGAGGTGCAAGCCTCTGTGTAATAAATTTAAGCCTCCTGAGAAGATGCCCACCATAGTCTAGTTGACAAACTCTTCACGAAACCTCTGGGGTTGCAAGCTAAGAATAGCTGGCCAGACCCAAAGTTTTATATGTGAACTCAGTCTAGAGCATTCTCAGCCCAAAGTTTGAGATGAGAGAAATATTTCCAGTGACAACTTTGCATTTTTGTTTAAAAGCCTGTCCTCCATTAATGGTATTTCCGCTATATTAAACCTTTTGCTTTATCAACTTATTTACTACCACAGTGGTGAGTTCAGAAATTTCCAATGATATCAAGCCTTTCACTTCTAAATACACTCATCACCTTCTGAGCATTTGAATTTGTGGGAAGAACAGTGGAAAGAATGAGGTGCAGTCCAAATTACAGTGGAGGCAGAAGAGCCTTTCCTTTCTTAGATGACACACCTGCGTGAGAAAAATTAAGGGAATTTTCCTGTTTTCTGGGTATGATCAGCTGTCACACAAACAAGACAGCCTGCAGCATCAGTTACTCACCACAGGCAAATACTTTGTTTCCGCACGCAGGTAGAAGTGTGCAGTGGTATTTCTCTGTACATACACACACAGCTCTGCCTTTTTGTGGGTGAGTCAATAGCCCTGTGTGTTTTTCTAACCTTTTCTCCCACCCAAAGAGCAGATGAGTAACTTCTCTGTTCAGTCATGGGGAAATAGGGTGGTGAGGACATCTCTGTCTCAGACATGTCACAGGCTGGGAAGAGAAGACTTCGTAGCCAGGGGTGAGGAGGGGACAGTTGTTTCCTTTTCAGGCTGAAGATGTTCTGGGATTTCAATCACATGTTCTAAAGTGCTAAGACAATTCAGAAAAGTTTTAGGTTTTCCTGAAAACTAGACAAAAGTCCTATAAAAGAGGACTCTAAAGGTGAATTTTTGTACAGACTGAGTTATTTTCAAAAGATCACCCATTATTTCCATTCTTACATGTATAGATATTGAAATCCAATTTAAGTCACTGGTTTTTGAATATGGTAACCAGGAAGATTAATAACTTTTGGAAAGTAACTGTCAGTCACACTGCCATGTAAGAATACTGGTACAAGATTAATTGCATTTTCAGGAGCTGAGAAAGTCAAATTTGTCTCAATTGATGCCTTTTTTCCTTTCTTTTTTGATGAAGTCAGAGGTTTGGTTTCCTTTCTGTAGAAAATGAGAAGTGGAAACTTGTTTTCTGGTTTAGACACGTCTTTGCAAACAAAGGAATCCATCTGCACTGCATCAAATCTGTACATTATAGACAGAGCTTATTCTGAAATGTAGGGTATGTACTGTTCTAAAACCAGTCATTAACTAATGAAAAATATAAAAATGATCAATACTTCCAACAAAAGACATATACCGAAACTCTCATATAGTCACCAAAAGCCTGTCAGGGACATTGCTTAAGTTTTTTCATCTCTACCATGTTTGCAGTCTAATGAGTTTTTGAGATAACCTGTCTCTTACCTGAGTGGTGGAAGTTCCTGAGTGTGACAGGGTGAGCTTTATGTAGTTCTGGACCTGCTAGAGCAAGAGTCTGCTTTGTCTCTGATACACACACAATCTTCTACTGGCTTCCAGTTAGCTTTCACCCACATGATCATCCAAACCTCATAAAGCATAAATTGATTTTAGGGAGCTTGAAATAATTTTTGTTTCAACAGCCTCACCCTGCCTCACTCATTCATTGCACACAACTTGCCCACACCACCACCACAGCATGCACAGTTCCTACCATGCCACATTTGCAATGCAAATCTCCACAGTGCACCTTTACAGACCCTAACATACTTGGCCATGAACTCTGGAAGATCCGTTTAGAACAATGGGGGTAAAAATGCCCAGGGATCCACCTCTGTAGGGAAATCCTGAAGAAAACAATTATTCCTTGAAAAAAAACAACCCTTACATGAATTCTTATAATAATTTGATGATGCTCACCAGCATAGTGGGTATGATATAAAAGCCTGAGAAAGAAAGATCTGCCCAGGTGTAGGCTGTATATGCACTGAGTGGAGACATTCTTCTAGTCCTATGCGCATTTATGCTTTTACACAGCTTTGGTGTCATTCATCTAATCAATCTGACTGACTGAAGAGTGGAATTATTGCCATATACAGTGCTGACACAACCCTAAGTTATGCATGTGGAATATAGCAAAAAGTCCAAGGAATTTTACGATGTGAAAACAAAGTTGTGAGAAACAACTGAATCTTGCTTAATTGCTGGGAGCTGAGGGCAGAATTAGATTATATCAGTACGACTTTAAGGTGCACACCCATATTTATCTAGTTGAATACTGCCTACATCAATACCTTCTGGAATTGCTTCCCTTGTGATAAGGAATGATGAACAGAAAAGCTACTTAGTGATAGGTGCTTCTTGTGTGGAGGGAGGCACAAAAGGAGTGAGGAATACTGCAATGGTCAGCAGAGAAAGTGAAGTACAGGGAACACTGTACTCTCTCTGAGGGTTTTTTAAGTCTTACAACTGGGATAGGAGTGCTGAGAGTGAAGAGTGGAGGAAGAAGAAGTAATGAAAGAGGTCATGTACAAAATGACCATCCTCTCTGAAACCAAGCCTGAACAGTCTGGTTACCAAAGAGTAGGAACTCCTTTTTTTTTTTTTGTCTGCTCAGTGTCCCTGTGAGAAACCTGTAAGGCAGGGATTTTTGTTAATTATTTTTGCAGGGGGGAGCAGGGAGGAAATTGAGAGGGATTTATGTTCAGTCCTTTGTTGTTTTCAGAAGCAGCATGATGTTTTGTTTATCTAAGTGTTGATGGTCAGAGAGGGAAACTGAAGCCCTAATCTCAGGAGAAGATAAACCATTACCTATTTCAACACCATTGCTTTTTTAAATTTTACTTGACTCCAGATATTTTTTTGTTTCCACATGTCATGGTTTTAGCTGGGATAGTTAATTTTCTTCACTGTAGCTGGTATAGTGCTGTGTTTTGGACTTAGTATGGAAATATTGTTGATAACACACTGATGTTTGAGTTGTTGCTGGGTAGTGCTTACACTAGTCAAGGACTTTTCCAGCTTCCCAGGCTCTGCCAGGTGCAGAAGAAGCCAGGAGGGGAGGGGGCACAGCCAGGAGAGCTGATCTGAATTGGCCAAAGAGTATTCCATATCATGTGACGTCATGCCTAGTATATTAACTGGGGGAGTTGGCCGGGGGGGGCAGCGATCGCGGCTCAGGGACTGGCGGTGTCGGTCAGCGGGTGGTGAGCAGTTGGAGCACTTGTGAGGTTTTTTTCCTTTTCCCTCTTTTCCCTGGGTTTCGTTTCTCTCTCTCATTATTTTCTTTATTATTATATTATCATTATCATTATTATTATCATAATCTTGATTTTTATAATTACCATTACTACTATTACTCTTTTATTTTAATTATTAAACTGTTCTTATCTCAACCCACGAGTTTTCTTGCTTTTGCTCTTCCGATTCTCCCCCTTCCCACTGGGGTGGGGGAGTGAGCGAGCGGCTGTGTGGGGCTTTGTTTCTGTCTGGGGCTAAACCACAACACCATGGACAGGGATTACTGACTAACCCAGTCTCACAGAAAGTTGATTTTTCATCTCCCAGAATCAAAATAAGCAAAGATCACACCCTGGTAGAATGGCAGGTCTGTGCTAAAGCTGCTTGTCCCCAGAAGACCATCTTGCTTTAAGCAGTGGATATGTTCTTTGCTATTGACTGGAGAGTGAAAGTGAAATATAAGCACTATAAATGACCCGAGCTGATGAAGTATTAGAATTACTCACTCAGCCAACCAAACCTGTCCTTCTCCTCCACCCTAAAGTCCAAATAAGGACTCCATTGTAAAAACATTCTAAAGTCTTTTTTATCAAGAATTTAATGCCTTACAAAAATAGACTCATATTTGGTCCTTGCCGGGTGCTGCTAGTCCCCCAACAGACGGATGTCAGTGACTGTGGTAAAAAATGCTCTTCCAGGTCATGTAGATTGTTGTTGTAAATAAAAGCAGATTATTGTAAGTTCCTCTCAGCCTCGACTTATTTATAACCTCACAAAAACCAGCTTACCCTCATGACGTGCCGCACTACAGTGTATTTGGTTATACTTTGGTGAGTTATACACTGAAGTAGAACAACACTATGTCATTTGATTATGGTAAAATTTTATGTGTAGTTTCCTGTTGAAGACTCATAGGAAATTATCAGGCATTTTGGAGCATCCATTTCCCTTCTCTCACCCTTTCTCTAATGTAATATTTTTTCCTTAAAAGATATCTTTTTCCACAGTGAGTCCTAGAAGCTTCTCCTTTCATCATCTAAACTGTTTCTCACAAAAGACGTTTTCTTCAGTCTAAAATTAGAGAGGCTTGTGAGGGGGAGGAAGGGAATTTCTATTTGTAAGAAATAACTTGTTTGAGCTTTCTTCTATGAATGACAGTGAAGGGGTGAGGTTTGGGGTGAGAATTAAGGAGACATTTCTTCCCAGCACCAGTTCCATTGTCAGCATCACCCAGCACAGAAGCTGATCGTGGAACGAGATGGAATTTCTGACATTTTTTCAGTCTACAAAATTTCAGCCAATTCCTTTCCCTAACTTTCCAGCCACTTATAGCAATGTTTAGCAAGAGTGTTCTGATTTGTTTTTTGCTGAGCTATGTCACAGAGTCTAAATATGTAGATGAATTAGACAATCCTGAGCATGTATTCTGGTCTACTGAGTTGTACTTTACATAATTTTTTTGTCATTCTCTGTATTGCAGCTAGCAAAAAATCTTAAGCATTGATAAATGTTAAAGGGCTTTTTATGTTAATCACCTAGCTTTTTTCAGCTTTGCAGCTTCTGTCAGTTTGTGTTTTAACCATACTGAGTGGAGGAAACAGCTAACCCCTGGGTATGTTAGGTTTTCCTGTTCTAAGCAGGTTTGAAACCGATTAGTTTGTAAAGCAATGAAACCACAGTAGTAAAAGCCAAAAACATGTTCAATTGGAGGACAAGCACGGCTTCTTACGGATCAATTCCAAGAATGTTTTCACTTTGTGTTACCTGACTGTTGTACAACATCAGGTCAGCTATATTTAGGTTTCCAGAGAATAACAGTTTTCTGCTTTCATCTATAACAAATATTACATTTCAAAATAAAGAAAAAACAGAGAGTAACTCAAAAATGAAACACAAGCTGTCAAATAGTGTCTAAGTATTTGTTGATAAACGTAATGGCTATCAGAACCCTTTTTTTGTTCAATGTTATCTTATTCTTCCTGATTAAACTTGTGTTTACAAAAATCCCATTTTAAAGGAACTTCTCTAAACAGTCCCTTTCTGTAATAGTGAGTTTTAACACAGCTCTGAAGCCCAGAGCCACTCAAAATGTTGATACTGGAGGTCAAAACCAGGAAATGCTCTTCTGATTTCTGTATTATGACCAATATATCTGATTCAGAGCAAAACTGATTAATGATTTGTCATCACAAAAACTTTCAGTGGAATCTCCTGTGTTCAATTACATTTCAAAGGGCTCATGTTCAGATCTGAAATCCAAGAAAATGTTATCACAGACAGCTGCTCTTTAAAACATTCTTCTGTTATTAACTTCTGATTCTTGTGTCATCAGCAGGAGTTTTTTTACCCACTCCAGTTCTTCTACTGATATGCATCGAGAGCCAAATACAGAACAGAGCTACTGAGGTACTGAGCAATGTCATCAGTGATGTCCACGGCAGAAAGTAAAAAGGTTTTAAAAAAAACCCAGTTGGACTCTTTATCTTCTTTGATTTCTTCAAGTTAGTATAAATTTCAAGGAAAATGAAGAAATGTTACAGTATTATGATATGACAAGATTTTTGCATTTCTGCTACTGTGGTTTATCTACTTTTAGTTTTACACATATGCAAAGTGTTATAAGGACCAGAGACAGCAGACTCACTTAACAAGACTTTATTTTGTGTGAATAAAATATATGCTGTGATTCAGGCTTGGAGGGATAAGAGGTTTGAAAGCTTTCAGTAAAAGACTGAAAGAAAAAGTGAAGACACTGTGATAAGATCTATACACATGATGCAATTGCTGCTAACAGATTAACACTTCCCTTCCTGCAGATATCACACTCACATTCACAGAGAGGGAAGTGTTAATGTGTCTAAATGCATGATTTTAATTAACTGCCCACAAACGTTGTGCAGGCCTCTGACAGGCTTCTAATATCTGCAGCACATGCATGACCTTCTTAGCAACAGCGATTGCATCTGGAGGCCAAATTCTGGTGACCATAAGTTATATCTCCTTAGAACCCTTGCACACACAGGATGCCTTCCACATGTAAATATGCTGGTGGGAAAGGGAGCTCTTGCAGGATGCTACAAGCAGGAATGTGTAAGGTGTGGATGAAGCCTTGGATGCAGTAGGGGAAGGTGGTTATTCTCATATCACAATGCTAGTGGAAACTCTCTGAGCTCTCATATTTCTATTGCTATGGCATAAAACTGGAGAAAAAACTTTTGCTCACGCACAAAGCTGGTAAACAAATTTGTATTTCTAAGTCTTATTACAATATGTCAAGAGCTTAAATAGGCACAATAAACTCCAGTACTTTTTTTGCAGGTAGTTATCGTCAGTGGACTCAGCGTTGCCCAAAACCCGTAAGTATGGGTACAGAATGGGTGTAAAAACACACGCTGAGGCATGTGTTTGGCACATTTCAGGTCAGCTGGAAGAGATGCCATACACAAGGCTCCACCAATGACTAGGAGGCTTTTGAACACAGAGTACTGTTATATGACATACTTTGCAACTTCAGTCCTTGACCTATTTCTTTCCCCATTATACCTCCAACTGTCAAGCACAAGAGAGGTTGCGGTGCTGCAGTGCAAATGCATGAATTACAGGCCTACTTCTGGAGGGAACAGGAGGTAGGAGTCATCTCAGTCTCATTCTGAGACTTGACAACTGTTGCAGGCAGCCTGAGGTATGAAAGGACAGAGGCAGTTACTTGGCAGGAGAAATGAACTGATCAAAAGAAGCACTGATTTTCCTCTGCTGTTTGTACAGTTAATGTTTCAGACTTCATACAAAGACTCCCACAGCAGCCAGAGCATATCTCTGTATATATACATACATATATATATATATCTGTAAGTGTGTGGGTGTGGGTGTGTATAGGAAACAGTCTGTCTAAGACACCCTTTTTGTCTGTGAAAGGAAGTGTTTGAATTTGAAGGAGATTCTTCCAAGGATAACGCATCAGGGACAAATTTATACGTAGCAGTAGAAACTGCTCTCTGAACTTCATATAGGAAGGAGTCTGAGAGGCAGATTTTATAAACAGACCCCTTTGGATCTCTGAAGAGAGGATTTTAAAAGTCAAACACATCCAGGCCATGCCTATAAAAGTAAAAATTACACTGCCCAAAGACTTTTAAGCAACAGACTTATTTCAAACAACAGAATACTATGGCTGTTACTCTTTTTGCTTTTTCTGTCTCTCTCTCTCCCCATGTAGACACACGTTGGCAAAACTAGCCCCTGACTAAAGATGCTGTTAATTTAGAGGTTTTATCCATTACAGCTGTAAGGCCCATTGCCAAAACCTTCAATGAGAGGGGAACTTGTTGATAGTTGTTGCTGAGCAGTAAGACAGGCAAGTCAGATGTCCAGAGACAAAGGGCCTTCCCTTTGCTTAGCAAAAAGAATGAACTTGATGGGCCAAGCATTATTTGCCTGTTGCTTAAGGAACAGTTTGGGTGACTTTTCTTCCATTAGTGGAATAAATGAAATTAATTCACCTGAAAATTAATACTGAAAATAATTATAACCAGGATGCTGGAAATGGACAGTTATTGCAACCCACATTGGATGTACTAGAGATGGCAAAAGACAAAGGATACTGTGAGGGTCTGCCCAAGAGGAGAGCCCTTCTGTGAGGAGGGTGTAGGATCCTATATGCCACTAACTTTGTAAAAGGACTGGAATGTTGCAGGACCTGTTGGGATGAGTGATGGCAAGATGAAACACGGTGGCAAGCAACAATGGTGATGTCTGGCAGTAGCCAGTGAAATGGCCACACAGCAACCATAAACAGCAGGTACCAGGAGACCCATCATAGAAACTGGTTTTATGGTCAGCACTGTAGCAAGGAGTTTTGGTCTTATCTTTGTTACATAGTCCAGAGTTATGAGTTTCACCTGCAATACAAACAGTTTGATTTAACTCCTTTGAGCTCAGTTTGCAAATGTTCATTTATGAGTGCCCTGAGAGTGTTTTTGAGTTTCTGGGTTTGTAGCTGGGCTCCCAAGCAGCTATGTTTTAAGTGTCCTAAGAAATAGACAGGGACTACATAAACTTTTTTGTGCTTTGCCTCTGAACCACTTTAAACCAGGTAAACAACTCATTATGTAAGTGTGCATTTAAGAGTTTAAAATAAAAGGTGATATTTATATAGGAAGAACTCTTGGTAGGACTGACAAGGAGTGTAAGAACAGTACCTGGGTGCAAAAAAGAGTTGAGTCATCTTTGCTGCCATTGTCATATATTTGGCATTAATATCTCTACTCTTGACCATGGCAGAACTCGTGAGGTCATTGCTGCAGTATTGACTTGTCTCTGATGCTATCAGTGACTCTGTAGACCGTGGAGCAGAATGAGGTAATCTGCAGACGGGAAAAGCTGCTGCAAATTCTCTTTCCTTGCTCACTTGCTCTCTTTTGTTTCCAGGTGATTGAGTTGGGCACCGGAAGTGGGGTATGTAAATTCAAAACTGGTTGAGAAGGATGCAGTTGAAGTCTGTGGGATCCCTGGGTTTTATTGAACATGCCTACACTATATGTCTTTGCTTATCCAAAGTCCTGGCCATGCCATGGAGCAAGAGATGAAGACATGAAATGAAGCCTCTGATGAAACCCCAGGACCTATGAGTTATTCCCAGTCATTTTCAGAAAGGCTTCCTTTCATAGTCCCTCCAACCCAAACTGCTCTGCTTTTCCTAGCACAGTGGGAGCTAGAGATGTCTATAGGTAAACATGGCCAGAATTCAAGATGTTCTCTCTTGCACCAAATCAGATTCCTTTAACATATCATTAGTCACTCTTGAAATTTTTAGTGCACACCACCTTTTTATTCTGCAAGGCACCTGGAGAGTATATACATGACTTGACTGCTGCTGTGTCCTGACAGAGTCACCAGTTCACAGGAGGAGTCATTAGCCAGCCAAAAAAGGTTGGCTCCAGGTCTTCAGGAGGAACGTACCACTTTCTTCCATGCATTTGGTCTTTGGTTTGGTTTGGTTTGTTTTTTTTTCCACTGGCTGTATTTCAAGGAAAAGAAAATTTTACAAGTGTTCCAACAGCTTCATTAACTGCTGCCTGTCCTCCAAAAGACAGCAAGGGTTAAGGATGCATGGCCCTGGCCACTTGTCAGATTTGGCATGCTAAAGCCAACAGCTGGTGGAGGCAGTTAATTAGTCCTGCACCCTGTTCAAAGTTCAGCCTTTATTGGCAGGGAAAAGCAGGCTACACCAGCCCTCTTCCCTCTTTCAATTAACAAAGGCCTGTGCCATCGCATTACCTTGGCAACATGCCATGGCATCCGTGTCATTTGCCTGCCTGAGCTTTGCTATGGCAACAGGAAAGCTAAACTTGCCAAAGCAGCATCTGGTCTATGTGTGGTGGATTACCTGCCAAACAGATTTACTAGCTGCAAAGTGCTGCGGACTGCCCTGAGAAAAGAGAGGAAGGGAGAAAATCTTGTGACAAAAAGGTGGTTATCCATTTTAATTTTTCTTTCTAAGCAAAGGTTTCCAGAGGTCCAGCTGCTGATGTGTGGATAGAGCATGTCTTTATTCTTTCTGGGCATGAAAGCCATTAAACAAATTAGGCTTTATCTTAGCCACAGGGTCCTCTGGGCATTACAGAAGCAAAAGTCTTTGTTGAGAACTAATTTCTATTATGCAGTAACCAGGCTGGTCTTGACAGAGCACTGCTGTTTTTTCACTTCATTTTATCACATCCATTTTGTTGTGTTGACGCTAGAGATATATGCGATCCAAAAAAACCATGGATCCAACTGCTCATAAACTGCAGGGAAGATCAGATCTGAATGTCAACATGACATCTGGTTCCAATGGCCTGTAAAACTCAAGGACAGGCAGTAGCAGATTCATAAGCAGTGTAAGACTTTTCCAGTGGACTGTCTGTTCTCAATAGAGACTGAAGCTTCTGGATTCATAAAGGGCAGATAAATAGACTATAGGCAATGCAGGACTGGCTCCATCTCTACCAAATGACCCTTGAAAGCAAGCCATGTTGCAGTGGAAGGCCATAAAACCAGTGGCCAACACTCAGTGATTCCTCTGTTTTGGGAGACAATTCCTTTCTGACTCTAACTCAATCAATCTTTTAACACTGAGCTGCTGTGACAAAGACATACTAATCAGACTCTCAAGAAGTATTTGAATGCAAATGCAATATGAATACCACTATGCAGCAAGGAATGAAAGAACACGGTTCCTTTCCAGTCTCTCTGGGTTAGTTAGTACACCACTGAAACATGACGTTTCTCTGAAGCAACAAAGGTGATCAAGGAAAATAATGATCATCTCATTTCAGTTCTTCTTACAAACCTAAGCATCTTCTCATAAACTTTAATTTCTCACTGCAGGATGTCCCTATCCCAGTTTCTGGCTCTGTGGCCTCTACACGCTGAAGGAGGTAGTGCGATGGTAACTACAGATGGAGTAAGAAGAGATTGAAGTTGCTGCAGTATTGGGAAAGTTTACTTCAGGTTGAAAAGTGAGGTTGGTCACCAATGCTTTATACACTCAGCAAGAAGTACCATAAAATTCTTTATGTAGTTAATGGTCTAGATGCTTCTCACCCCTTAAGTTTAGGTTTCTAAGGGATAAATTTGGAAGAGCGAGCATGCACGTGTCTCTCAGTGTCGTGCAGAACTATGTTGTGCTGAGAGAGCAAAATTAATAGCTAAATCTGGACAAAATAAATTGGGTAGCGTGCACATACTTGAAAAACTCTTGGTAGAAAGATAGCATCACAGATCAGAATATAAATAACTTGAGAGTTCACTTCTTGCATCTACATCAACAATGACTGTAACAAAAAAGACCAGAATAAAGTAAAAAAAAAACCAAAAAGAAATCTTTGGTCCTTAAGCCTTTTAAAACTCAGTATGTAGAAGGTCAGTGTATGAGGGACCTACTTCACTTCACCACATCACTTTACTACATAAACTTTCATGCCCATGTAGGTCAGTGTTGTAGTTTAGTGCACTGCACCCATCTCCATACAGTTGTTACTCTATATCACCTCACAACATTCAATGTCTTTGCCTGAACCTGATGAGCAACACCACCATGAGAGGGGGTCATCCTTGTTAATAGTGTAGATGAAGGCACCGAGTGACCTCCCCATATTCCCAGAAGAAATTTCACCAGAGTACATACTGGGCCATGCCCTCTTTCAGCTCAGCATCCTAAGGGTTAATTGTACCTTCTTTCACCCTTTCTGGCTCTTCTGCTCATAATGCATACGTACTATTGCAGTAGAGATCAGAGACCTGAAGACCAAAGCCTGCAGCCCCTCTGTAGCTGACACAGGGAGTGACTCCATATTGACTTGCTGTCACACTGGCTGAGATAAACGCTGAGCAGGCATGAGAGACGGGGCCGAGGTCAGGGAGGAGCAACAAAGGAAAAGGGGGCTTGAACGTCTCTGCGAAGAAACGCTGACCCAGACCCTGAGCTGTGCCCAGCAGGGGTAGGAAAACATAGTCTCCCCCAAAAAGAGCTTGGCCTGGCAGGTCAAAAACTTCCAGAAGAACTAGCCTGGTGCCTGGAAGCTTCCAGAATGAACTTGCCTGGTGTCCCAGGCGCTGTGAATGGGTGGAGGATTGCAGCTGCCGTGGGGTCTGTCTCACTGCGCACCCTGAGGAGCTGCTGTAGGACGTGACCTCCCTGAGCAACCCCACTCCCAGGGAACCCATGGCACAGCCAGCCAAGCACTCAGCACAGTGAGCAAGTCTCTGAGTGTTTTAGCCTCAGTCCTGCACGTGTCCTCTTTAATTTGATCAGCTACTCCCAATGAGAAGTAAACTGACTGTGTCTTTTATATGACTAGCTGCTCCTTGAAGTAACAAGCTTGACAGAGGCTTTGTCTTACACATGTTGTGGCACTCACCACACAGATGTATCCCTCGACCAGACATCTTGAGATTTCTTTGCCCTGCCAGGATGAGGAAAGAACAGAGTCCTTCCAGAGACAGACTCCTGTCATTTTATAACATTTGTGGTCAAAAGTCAGGGATCAGCCACACTGCTGAAAAACCTTCTGACTCCAGCCTCTGGTATGTTCATGACTCCTTTCCAGATCCCAGTCATATACAACATCAGGATTTCTGTATGCAAAAGACGTCTGAAGCTGACTAGCATATCTGGGTTTTCTTTCCTGTTTTCAGTAGTGGTCAAAAAAGAAATTTAGTAAAGTAAAAAAATTGTAATAGTTTTCCCCCTGCCTTTTAGCTAATGGGTGTTACATTACAAACCAGTGGTTGGAAAGTTACCAAAACTCCTTGAGAGTACTAGAGGAGTCTCACTGAGTTCTCCAACCTTTGCTCAAAGAGAAATTGATCCCAGGAGCTGTGGGTGCCCCATGCAGGGTATGGTGCTGGAGAAGCAAGGTGGGAAATGCCAACACCCAAACACAACACGTTGGACCTTATTTTGGAAAGAAGACATTAATGTTAGTGCTTAAAGCAGAGCTAGGTTCTTTCTGCATCTCTCAGCTTCAATGTCTAGTCCAAAACCTTTGTCCTCAATGAGAGAGACCTGTTGATTTCTGTAGCCTTTGGATTGTGCCTTAATAGTCAAGCTCCATGTCTTACACATGAATTCTGTACAATATTAAGCAGTAGGTTATCATTTGAACTCTTAGTTCAATGTCAGGGTGTAAAAAATAGCAGATAACTTTGTGTATTACAGATAAGTGTGCTGTTTTCCTGTATGATGGAGAGCCACTCAATTTAGTCCTGAAGTGATAGCTCTACCATGGTGGAGTAAAAGAAATAACAATTAGAATCCACACCACTATATTTTGTTTGCCTCATTCTGTAACCTACCTGTACCCATAGCAATTTTGTGACAAAACGAGAGAAGGAAGCACACAGACTTCTGGTTTAGTCACCTCTCTGTGATCAGAATCATGTGCGTTGCATATATGCTTCAGAGGAGTGGAATTGATCTGAAACTCTGCCACCTGAAATATACTGCTGGGCCATCCTAGGAAATCCTAATAAATCCTTCTGGCTTAATTGCTAAGCTTTCCAGGGCACAGAGACATGGACAAAAGCAGCATGCTAAATGGCTTTCAGGATGTCAGGAAGTCTAAGAAGCTGAAACCAAATATTCATTATCACTGAAGCATTTTTGTTAGAGGCTTGCCTGTGTTATACTTTATAAGGAAGGCTTTACTGGGATGCAGAAATTGTTTCATTATTTACAGGGTTGGAGAGTCACCACACTGGAGTCAGTAGGAAGTCACAAGGGAAATTATCCACTAGTATGGGCAGCGTTTTCACATGTGGGATTGAATCTTATGCAGAGTTTGAGAACACAATTTTACTTCAAAAGATAATAACATCTCTTATGTGGTACTCAGTTTGAAGCAATTTTGATGATCCTGTCATTTCCAAATGCTGAGAACTGACTCAGCAACCCAATGAGTTGTCTCACATTAGGATCTCAGATTAACAGTCCTCTGTAACACAGGTTATAGTTTGCTGCCAAGAGCATGTCCTAGACAACATCCCCACTGCCATCAAATTTATAATCCAGAAGTAGGTAAAATCTAGATGGTGAGTCAGTAAACGTTAATGTGTTTTAATTATTAAGCTACTTTCAGAAGGTTCAGCATCAGATGGGATATGCATCATTGACACTATTAATGAAAAACAAATCATATCAGTTCTAGGTTTAAAAGCTGAGCATCAACACAGAGGATCTACCTCAGAAACCAGCACTTCTTGTTTACTTTTGTCATGTTCCTGAATCCCAACATCACTGTGAAGTAAAAGAAGTTTTTGGTCAGTCCTTTAGTGCTATTGGTTCTATGTCCTCCTTCCTCCCATTAGTAGGACAATGAAAATACTGATTATTTTGACCTTCAGGAAGTTCTCAGGAATGTTTTCTTTGTGGCTGAGCTTGTATGAGTAGAACAACTTGAATTTTCCAGGGCAATTAGTCATTCCTGGTAAAAGGTGAAGTCATTTAAATGAGCATCAACTCTCTCAACTACCTCAGACTTTTCTTGTATATTACAAGGTCTAAACAGGATCATCTGAAGGCTGAGATTAGGCAGCAATTTTTTTTGTGGTTGATGCCAAGATATTTAATACAACAACATGTAGATGTTTTTGAAAGTCTGAAGCTATAGACCTGGATTTACTGGTTATCTACTCAACTGCTAATCATGGTTCATTTCTACCTAATATATGTGGGTCCAGTTCTAGGCTCTGCCACAGATTTCTTGTGTGTGATCTTGAGCAAATCACCTGCATTCTCTATCTACCATGTGTAGCATAAGAAAAGCAATATCTTATACCTCTCTTTTAATATTTTTATGTGTAGTATCTGACTATAGAAGTTTATTCCTGTTTGACAGTCCTCAGTGCAATTATGAGAAATAAAAATACTTCTTTTCTGAAAAGGAAAAAAAAATAGGATTCTTTGCCCCTTTTCTCAGCATGCTACTTGTGAATCCAGGCAAGGCACAGCCATAGCTGATTTTTTTTCCATGCAAATGGCAACCTCCATTTAAATGAATTCTTTATGCAGTTATCAAGTAAGAAGTGCAATGGGCGCCAACATAAACCAAATACAAATGCAGACACGAGAACAGACTGCAATGAATAATCCAGTCATCCCAGGTTTCCTGCCCTCTGCCTCCATGCAGTCACTGGGATAACTGCAGTTTTGCTTAGGCTGGAAAAATGCTCATCTTGCAGTTGCAAGCATATCGTGTTGGTTTTCAGTTTATTTTTAGCCAAGTGGATTTGCTGTCTCTTGTCAGCTTATTGTGTTGTGTTAGCAGGGACATTTGAACAGAACAGAGTTTTGCTGGAGCTCCACTGGGCTCTTGCATATAAAATCAAAATTCTGTTGCTTACTTCATNACCTATTAGGATTAACTGAAGGCTTAAATTCATTTTGAACCCTCTTACTGCCAAAATTAATTATACTAAAATTAATTATGCTATGTTATCCACTGAAGAACAAGCCACGGTGAGGAAAATACCCACCTTAACATTTACTTGTAAAATAAACGGTGGAATCTATAAAACACAGAATTAATCATGCTTACTAGACTCATAAGCATAAATGCAAGCTCTTTGCACTGCCTGCTTTCAGTTTTCATTT
>WEKW01009470.1:30668-42412 GCA_013389905.1 Sula dactylatra
TGATTAATATCTCTGAAAGTCAGGCCATTTGTACCTTTCCTAACTTCACACACAAAAGCGTGGGCAAAAGCAGATCTCCTGAATGTTATGCCTACATTTTATCTTCTGGAATTAGCTTTTTCTGCTGATAAGTCATGTTACCAGGGCTGGAGACGAAAAGTCGTAGTTTTAGTTTCTACTGGTTGTACTTCAAAATTAAGTTTGAGCTTTTTGTGCTCAGTGGCTCTTGCTGACAAATAAAATGCTTGCTCCTAGTTGTTTAATGCTGTTAAACAGCAACAACAACAAAATCCCAAATCCCAGCAGAACCCAACTCAAGATTTTAATTAGGGTGTTTCCTAGCATAAAGGTCTTAATCTGCTTAGGAAGGAAATGCATAAGGAGCAGTTGTATGCTTGCAGTACTCAGAGGAACAAGTCAAGCTACTGTGAGTATCCCTCAGCCCTTTCTTATGTAAATGGAATTCACAGGAAACATACTAAATTTGTGTTCTCTGCAATTCATTATTACCTTTTCCTTTGTACAGTTCATGAAGTGTTCTGACACAAAAAGTCATTGTACTGCCAGCTGTAAGAGCACTCAGCATGGAGAATACATCCCAACATAAAGGAATATTGAAAAGTAAGTGAGGAGAACATCACATTGTCTTTTTTCTCTCACTGCTGTTGCCTCCTGCCAAGTCCTAAGAGATGTCTGATACTTTTTATGTCAACTCTAGAGTTAAAAGGGAAAAGCAGTCTAGGGTCTGCATAAGTTGCAAATGTAACCCACTCAGCTGGCGTATAGATACTCCAAGATAGAGGCAGCAGGTAGATAAATATGGTAACCTGGTTTGGTATTTCTGCCAAGTTCCGGGCAATTAACCCTACCTATAGAGATGACTCAGATTGGAACTCAAGGCAGAAAATGTGCTTTTCCACTAATCACACAGTTTCCTTTCAAAGGATCAGAGGTTTTTTTCTGAGGCACATTTCATGAAACTTAACAATTTAGGGTGTCTCCCCAAAGCTGAACATTTGTTCGCACACTAGGACTTGAAAGAAAAATGCTGCTTAGTGAAGCCTGCTGTAATGTGCATATATGGGTCTGGGACAGGCATCCTGGATGGCAAATTTGTAATTCAGTTTATCATTAATAATTTTCTATTATTTAAGTGAAAGGTGAAGTAGGTGGAGTGACTGCTTAAGAGCAGTCTCATGGTATCTATATTTTCTGTGTGTCCTCACTTGTACTTTCTGAGATATTTACCACATTAACAGTTAACACTGTTAGGCACTCTGAGTAAATTCCAACGAACAGTGGGAATTTCTGGGAGGACTGACAAATTTCAGAGAGCATGACCCTTGAGCTCAGGTGATAGGGAATGCTGGGAGCTTTAAGTTTAAATAGTCGTGGTTATTTTTCAGTAGCATTTCATTTTCCAGAGAAGTAAATTCCTTTAAAAAGACTCACAAACTTCTGTGACTCATAAAGAACTTTTTCCCTGTTGCATCATCCCAGTACTTGGATATAAGCACTTACATCCTCAGGGACACAATAAGTACATTTTATACTTCGGAAAAATAGCATTGAATGTTCTAAGTCAAAGCCAGAGAGCTGCTTGCCCTATGCTGAAGACAAGAGAGTAAGACTGTAGTAGTTCCCAATGTTAAAGGTAATTTCAGTGGAGGAAATGTCTCTGGGCCAAAATACGGGATAAAAATGGGGTGATGGCATTAGACAATAGATAGAGGAGAAAAACTAAGAAATGTTTTAGTATTCCCTACAGAAGCCACAGTCAGAGCATGCCTTCCCCATGAGTTGACCCCACTTCTGAACAAAGTGGCCTGTTGCATCATAATGTTCTGAAGATTGCCGAAACATGCTAGTGATCACGTGGAATTGGGCTCATGGGACTGAGTTCACATCCTGGTAGTATAGGGCTGACATCACTGGAGTGAAAGATAAAGATATTCATCACATGTTTTTCTATGACTAAGAATATAACATAGTGTTGCAACAATTGTTATCCAAGCTTTACCTACAGCGTTGCAAATGGTGTTCTGCAGATACGTGAAATCTAATGAGTATTAGCATCCTGGAACACTATTTGATAATTTTTTGTTAAGTTCATTGATGTTACAGCATAGTAAATTAAATCTTTGAGCTTTGTATGATAAACCTTAGCCCACTCTAGAAGCCTCCAATGCCTACCGAAAGACACATTTTCATAAGCTCCAAATAGTATTAGGTATCTTTATTGTTAAGGGAAGAAAAATATAAGGTGGGGCACTGAGAAATTAAAGCACTCCAATCCAATGAATGCTTTTTAAAAGACACGCCTGAATGGACTGTATTTTTGTTGGCGGTGGGAAGTGACAGAATATTGTACCTATTCCATTTCTTACGTTGCTATAGTACCTGGTACAAATTTTTGTCGGAAAAGAAACAATGATCTTAGCAGGTTATTGCTCAATTCAAATTGCTGACAAGTCTTCTCCTGGCTACATTATTTGCCACTGACCATTAAATGGAGAATACTGGAAGTCCTCATCTTTGCACCAGCTGAGCCAGGAAAAAAGAAAAGATCTGTAAGTGGGCAGTAATCTCATTCTAACAGTTACTGCAGAGCTCCTGTCATTAGATTTCCTCAGATGGAGATGAATTATTTTACCCTTCAAGTGTCAAGAATGTTATAATTGAACAATGGGTAATAATGTCATATGCAATCTTTGTTTAAACAGTCTCTAGGAACACTGAGAGACACAAATATTTGTTTAAAAAATGGAACAATGCTTAAAAAAATTATACTGTTGAAAAAAATGCTGGCTGTCCCAGGAAATCTAACTGGTGGTTTGGCTCTTTTCATATTCCACATGAAGCATATACATCTAAGAAATTTCAGCCTCTACCACAAGACATATACACCATCACTAGGCTTGCCTTCACTTATGCATTATTTAGAGATAATTTCTGATTGAAATTATCAATCAATTTTTTTTCTGTTTACATGCTGATATATATACAGATGAGCTGTGCAAATAATAGATTTTTCAATTCTCCAGCTACACTAACAATTACTTTAGAACCTGGTGAATATTTTTCTTTGTAAAATATAAAAATATTAATTTCTCAAAACTTTATTTGTTTTTACAGCAAATTTTGGTCATTTGGTGTGAAAATATTAATTTCAAGAGATTTAGTTCAATGTTCAAATAATATTTTGACACTTTCTGTATTTTGGTCTGAATTATTAAAGCTAATTATTAACTCATTTTCTTTGCAAAGCAGCAGGTCAGCTCCAAAATCTGCTTAGAAATGAAAGGCTAGAAATCACATCTGTAACCTGTATGCTGTTTATTTCTTTACCCAGACTATACAAATTAATCACAAAATGAGCATGTCATGTCACCCAAAATTAAACACCAAATTTGAGGTGAATTTGCTACTAGTTTTTGTTACCTTCAAACTCTGTTTTTCAGCAACTAGGTTACTGAAAAAAAAATGAACTGTGTATTCTGTTACTCCAATGTAATAGGATGTGAAACTCCACCTGGGTGAAACAATGCATTTCCTTTTTCCTTGTTCTCTTTCCGCTGGTAAGTCTTGCTCTGGGGTATCCCGGGAATGTTGCTGCGGGACATCTTTAGCCTTTTGCCAGCTGAATGAGAATTGTTTCCTATCTCTCTGAGCCTTGAGTTCTATGCATCCCTCCTCCCCCATGCCCTGGATTGAAGCTCTGAGCTTCCTGTGAGGTCTCTGCAACAACCCCAAGGGCCTCTTCTGCCACCATATGTATGTAATCACAAACTGAAAACTTTTCTGTTTCTTAAAACACAGGGCTGCCATGTAAGATAACTATCTACAGATATCAGCCTTGCACTGAAAACAGTTCAGATGCATCCTTCTGCTCATTTTTTAATTGGCCTTTTATGCTTTTTTTTTTTCTTTTGGTCACTCAGATTGGTATTAATGTAATGAAGGACCAACATTAAGTATATCAGGCAAAAGTTCCACCTCAGGAACTTAACAGCATGCCAAACCTTCTCCAGATTTAGGAACACACCAGTGTGTAACCAAAATCAGTTCAACTGCCCAACTGTAAACCAGGGGAAGCTACCTCAGCTGTGTTGGTAGGCAGAATCTAAATTATTTTAAGTCTATCTTATTCACACTCACCTAAAGTTGTATGAAAGTATTTGCAGTGCAAGGACCTAAGAGCTCTAAGAGCTCTGAATCATAAGCAGCACTGTCTTAGTTGGACCAACTCAAGGACCCATGGTTATCTTCAAGGGCTTTCTGGAGCCTTGCATCCTATTGCAAGGATATTTTTTTGCTCATGAAGCAGTTGCAGATCCACTGTGGTTAACAGACTGATGTTGGAATGTGGCCAGAAAAAATAAAATTATACTGGTAATAATTTAAGCTACATAAAATGCTGAAATAAAAACTGTGGTGATTCATTTGCTTCAAGGAAAGCTGAAACATGCTGCAATGAGGGTGGAGCCGCATAGAAGTGTCTCCCCTACCTGGGGTGGGACCCCCATTGAGTAGCTCTGTGTGTGAGCCATGCCAAAATAAACACCATTTTTATAGGAAACAGAAGCAATTTTGTTTTCATATAGTAGTTAAAATCAACTATCCCAAATGACCTGAGAGGATGAAACTAATTTGGAGTCTGGCTAAAAAAATGCATAGTTTTAACTTACAAAAGGACCTGGTTTTTATTCTACTATTTATTTTCTCGGTTAAGTGATATTTCAAGATATTAATAATAATAATAATCTTTACCACTATTTTTACCGTTGAATGAAGTAACAGTAGTATGCTTCCAATTTATAAATGTGAGTCAATGTAATGCAGCCAATCTAGGTAAAGATATGACCTCTTCAATCCAATAAACCCAGAACATATTACTTAAAAGAAAAAGTCTAATCCACAGTATATGAACTCCTAATTTAAACTAATGCTACGAATGTTGCATTAAGTATCCCCCAAATCTAGGAACATTTCAGGATTTCATCTTGGAAAAAAAAGAATGTAGTTGTAAAGACAACATTGTCCCCAGAAAATGGAGATTACAGAGTTAAACCCTGATGCAGCACAGACTGCCTTTGTGAGAGACCTCTGACAAGTCTGGCTGAGCCAGACTTCAAATTACCTCAGCTTCCATTTCTTCTTTATTCAAATTCTTGTAACCTGGAGTAAGAGGGTCATAGGGGGGTTGTTTGGTTTTTTTGTTTGTTTGTTTCACCTACAAAATGTGTTCCTCTCAATTAAGACCTTATATAAGGCTCACATTTTAAAACCTGCTCAACACTCCTACTGTGACTCCTTCTAAGAAAAACTTTCAGTCAAAGTGGGCAAAATAATGACTTCCCCATCAACTGCAGTGTAATTTGTGTTGCAAATGTAACCTTAAGTATATTTCATCTTTTTCACTACATGATTTCATTACGCATTTGGGTGTTTCTTTTTATTGTTTAAAGTGGATTATTTTTGGATTTTTTTGTGGTTTAACCCCCTCCCTCCTTTTTCCCAACCCAAGGGAAAAGCAACATTGCATATGTTTTTCCTCTTCTTTATATTTATGTCAACATTTTCCTTTAACAACTTTGAAAACATATGCTTTTTTTGGAGTTATTTCCATCAGTATAGCTGAGTGATGAAATGATTCATGAGCACTGATAATGAACAGGATGCATGTGGATAGATATTGCTTCCCATCGATAACAGTTATTTAGTGATGGAATTATGCAGCGAAGGCAAATGAGATCCAAGGGCAAATTTTGATTTTGAATAAGTTGACGTATTTACAGACCAGATGACAACTTTAACTGGCTTGTATTTGGTGTACAAATAGAATCGGTTTCTTTTCTTTTCTTCAGGAGGAGTTGTTTGATCAGTGGATGTTGCTTCCAGCCACGACAGGACCTTTGACTTGCCATAAGTTTAGGTTTCCCTGTAAATTGGAAACCAAGGGAAAAGACGAAATTTTTTTCCAAGCCACACAGAGCATCCAGTGTCCTCTGTGATATACCAAGTGTAGGTACTTCGTTCTGTTCTGCATTTGCAGTATTGACATGAAATTATTAATTATGTTGTTAATAGTACTGCTAATCCAAAATATTGTGGGCAACAGGTATCTCCTGTTAAAAAGATGTTCCCCATTAAAGAGAACATTAATTAATATGAACTGCCAATATTTGAAAAGGGAATTTTTTTTATATATATATAATTTTATTCAGTCCTCTGGAGGAGAAGTCGCTGAAGGAGCACACTCCCACTTGAAAAACATTAACTCCAAGTTTGTTGTCACAAAAATAATCTTTCCTTATCTTCTATTTAGCGGAAGGAATTCCTCTCCCAGTTGGAACTGCCAGGTTTTTCTTAGAAATCATCCTTGGAGAGGAGATTCTGAAAGCCTAAATTCCACAGAGTGTTTTGTCTTGCTAATGACTTCAGAGCACAATTGGATGCCCAACTGTGCATCTTTGTACTTTGGCTGGTTTGGGACTGATTTGTCCTACAGGGAGAAAGTAGACAGCTACAATTATGTCTGAAGGAATCCTCCCTCAGAGCATGTGGGGGACATGAGCACTGCTGCTCTAGCAGGCCGTGTTTTCTCTGCAAAAGGCAATAGCTAAAGAAGGGGGTTAACAATGGGATGAAAGGCTTTCTCTGAAGTCATTAAACTGTGAGGAAATGGTAAGGGCCATGAATTGTTACATAAAAGGAATTAATGAGCATGTGGTGGGAGGTAAAAGTATTAGTGAGTTGCTGACACCTAAGTTATAAAGCAGTCAAGCTCCCAGACTGGAAAAGAGAGTCTGCATTTTCATAGCAGATTTATATTTTGATGATCAGATAGTTGCCTTTTGGTGTTTTCAAGTATTTCATATTAGCTTTAACCCACCATACAGTGGTAATCGCTCATATCTGTTAAGCCTGTGAAACCATCTTAATCACACTATGCGGTGTTCATATATTTGTCTGTAAATGTCTGTCCTTATTGATTTCCTCAGGAAAAGAAGGGTCATTGGAGCACCCTGAAACAGAAGGCCCTTGTACTGGGATTAGGGGTACAAAGCAGAAACTTCAGTGAGTCTGGTGAGACAGCTAGTAAGGGAAGAGAGGGAACACGAGTAAATAGGGGTGATACTACTGACTTAAAATGCAAAACTGGAGGATAATGTGTATCAATAGCACCCACCACACCCTAGGTCATCCAAGAAACTTGTAGTTGATCTTCATGGGAGCATGAAGATACAGGGAACAAGCTGGCTCCACAGCTGCTGAGAACTCCTTACCTGCTACAACTCCTTGTCCTGATGATAAAGCTCAAAACTGGCAGAAAGCTCCCGAAATGTGTTACTCTGAATGGCAAGTACTGGTCAGTGTAGGAGACAGGACCTTGCCCTGGATGGATTGTTTGGGGGCAGTGGCAGGGGGAAATCCAAACTACAGTTGTTCTGTTTTACTCACTTCCAGCGAAAGCGCTGGGGCAGTGCCCCTCAGCTACTGAGCATGTACTGGCAGAACTCAATATCTCCTTCCTTTTTCCTGTCCACCATTTATATCTGAGCTCCAAACTTATGGCCTGCCAACAGCAATTTTTAAACTCCCTTGATAACCAGCAGCAAAATACCCGAGATGTATATAACATCCCGCTAAGCAGATGCAAAAATCCTACATTTTGATAGTACCAGTTGGGATACGTCACAGGCATTGGTAATTTTACTAGTACTTGCAAATTTGTTATTGTCAAGTGTCAGTGCTGAAATACATTCATTTTCAGAGAAGACTCCACTTAGCTGCAGGCTAACAAAGCTGTTGAATACAGAGCGAATGTATTATTGTGACTTGAAATAAGATTAGGGGGGTAGGACATTTATTTTATTTTCTTCCAGGTGGCATAAAGCTTTGGTTTTGGGGTTGTTTTTTTTTTCCCTCTCTAATTTAAGAAGAGTTTGTAGTTTAGGAATTAAAGACCTAATTAAGCTGCATGTTAAAACCAACAAAATACCAATACAAATGATTCCTTCTGACAAAAAAGCCTTTCAGATCAGGCATCAGCATCATCTAAGCATCAAATGGCAGGTCTTCTAAGTAGCAGCTCATTTTAAAAACAGTCTAGCACTGACAACTCTAGCCCTTCAACATAGCACCAATCTGCTTCTCCACACACTCTTAATACTAGCATGTATAGCTCCTAAAAATCATGGCAAGAAACTTCCAACCATTTTCGCTGGTGGGTACACTGTAATACATTGTATGCAAGAGATGCAATCAGTCAAGGTTTTTAGAAATACAGTGTGCAATATCTGAATAATAGCTGTGGCAACTGCTTGCATAGAAAAGGGTGATTAAGAAGTTCTGTACAGTATTTTTAAATGGTCTTAAGAAACTTGTCGGATGGAAATGGGGAGGAAAAGATGTTTTTCTAACTTAGGTCTCCTGAGGACTGTTCATGTTGGTCATCTTCCTAAATGCCTTCAGTGAATACCTGGTAAACCATTTGGTAGATAATCAGAACAGCTATGTGCTAAGTGATAGAGACAGGTATGATTAGTCAGAATGCTTAAGATGAAGCATTAAAAATGTAATATTGTCCCAGAATACTACAAAATGTCTCACTAAACAAGGACTATATTGGAAGCACACCAAAAGGTTTTATACATAACTGGAATTGGAAAGAGTGAAAAAATTGATTAGCAATACATGATTGGGCCTGGGAATGTGTTCTGTCAAACTTCTGTGTGACAGCATAGTGAACAAGGGAATGAAGGAAGTGTGGTCCAGGGCACTTTCTCCAGGGACATGTGGCTGGAGTTACGGGACAGCTGTATAGATGAGTTATAGAGAGCACTGGGTGTGAGATCTCATTCCACCACTTCACAAGTCAAGTGGAGGATCATAGATGGGGCCATGGCAGGCAAGTGATGCAATAGATTCTTAGCCTCAAGATTTTGCACTACAATAATTCATTTCTTACATTTGAACTGGGCTTTAGACGTTGCTCTTCAGAACATACAAAATATTCCTTTCTCAGTATGTGGAATAAGTAAAGTTTTTAACTGATGATTATCTTGTACATCTTGACTCTCAATGGGCTGCAGAGATATTAGTATCCAAAACCATATGATGGATTTAATAGGTTTTGAAAGTTTCTGTTGCCATTTTCTATAAATTAATGTAACAGATGACCTGAAGAACATTTTCTGTTTCTAGTTAAATGAATACTTGAAGTTTTATCATGTCCTAAAGAAGACTACAAACTCATTTAAGCAAAACATTCTAGTTTCTGTGTAAAAATAGATAATTCATAAAATTTGCTTTTTCTTTATATGTATCTGGATATTTGTAGTCATGATTTGAATTTTTTTTTACTTAATTTTTCTAAGTTACCTCTGTATATAGCAAAAGTCTTTTCATCTCTTCCTTACCAACAGATGTCAAAAGCTGGATTGTTCAGTTTCTTCAGAGCAATTAGCATTCATTATTTGTCTTCTTAAAAGAATGCTATGATCTAAAAATAAAAATGTCATTCTTCATTTACCAAAGCACTGCCCAAATATTTAATTTTTTTTTGTTTAGAAACTTCTAGTTTACTTGCTGTGAGGAATGGTAAGGTGTAAAGAGAATAAAAGATGGAAGAAGGTGATAAATTGGAGCAAATATCCCAAAGTGCAGGAAGGTATTGGACAAAAGCATTAAATAAGATATTTTTAAAGCCAAAAAATATTACTCTGAGTAAAATACTAGAAGTTAACTTCAATGGAAAACAGATTTTCACTCTATAAGACTCTCTATACAAAAGGAAGACGTTTATTTAAGAATGTCCACTCAACTAGGATTTGTGCAACAGAGACATTGACTGACAATGAGTGGTACTGAAATATGGTTGAAAGATGACTCTTGTACTGGGTATGCAATATATAAGAAGGGTGAATTGGGACTCACAGGATTATGAAAAGTGCTAGAACACATTTTCTTACAGAAAGAAGGACCATAGAATGGAATAAATCTGGACATGAAACCCAAATCAGTGAAATGGTAGATGGTTTGCTATCAAGGTCTGCAGCTGCAAAGTTATTAGGTGTCTGAGGTTGAAGGACATCACAGAAATAATTATATCTAATCAAATAGCCTTCAAATAGCCTTCATGGTGACTTGTGCAGTAAACTATTAAAATATTCTGTCAAAATAAGGCTTATAGAAACATTTTCTTGAAACCTCAAGCAACTGTTAATTCCAGAAGACAAAATGTGGTGGTTTTTATCTGGCCTGTAGTAATATACAAAATTTGTTTCAAATGTAAATTAACTTGCTACACATTTGGAAAACAGAATATAAGTTAATTCAAGATCTTTTAAAGAATGGTGATACTAAAATTAGGCAGAAGGTATTGATTTGTCTTATTGTCTCTAAATTAGGGTCAACTGCATCATCTGAAATACAGAACAGTGTAAGAATCCACCTTCATTTGAGTCCCTAAGTACAACAAAAAGCTCTTCTTAGGCAGTAAGATTCCGAGCAGTCAGTCTTGTAACATGCTGTTTTCTTAACAGGGCTTCCTACGTAGGATTTCTGCTGTCCTTATGTTCCTGAAATGCTAAGCGGGAGCAGGGAGAGTTGTGGTTACCTTTACATTCAATTTTATTCACAGAAGAATTAATTTATCTTGGTATTGGATTTTTATTCCTTTTTTACATTTCATTCCAATGATTCTCCTCACATGTTAAGGTATCCCTGTATTTTTCTCTTACTGACTATTTTTTTTTAATCCCCTGAATATTTCCCTTCCTATTCATCAAGAAGTGATGACTGTTTAAAACAAAATATTTTTTTCAGTTTCATGCTCTTCAACGCTGAGCTCCTCTGAGATTTGGGTTTTTTTTTTTATCAGTCAGGAGGAGAAAATTTGAAAGGCCCAGTTCCCAGGAAAAAAGAAAACCATCTGGGGTCAAACACCTATTCTTTCCCTCAGAAATATCCCTGTATTTTTGATTACAGGATACTCAAAACTGGCACCTAACACAGTCAAATCAAGGTCAGACTTTGCTATAATGAACTAATTTGTTCAGTGCTAGATTTTAAATCATGCTTCAGTTTCATTCTACTCTGTCTGTCTTACCTCTTAGCTTAATTTATATCACCTGGTATTTTTTTTTTTCTTTCTTTCTTAACCAGGAAACTGTTAACTTGATTTCAGTAGCATTCCTTGGTGTCTTCATTGTAGAGGTTAATTTCAGGAAGCTTCTTCCATTTTCTCTGTCCCTGCCCCGCCTTAATCCCAAAGACCAAAGACTGGGAAATGCTGGATGAAGTGCTGACCTGAGGATACACCTTTATGTATGCGTACATTTGTTGTTGTGACATTAATTCCATGATCAAGAAATGCTTTGGCTGCCGTAATGAATTTCTTGGATAAAGTGAAGCAGGAATTTTCTACTCTCTTGTGATACCAGCAAATTAATTTTCTAAGAAATGCAAATATCTTAAAAGGAACACTGTAGGGGTCCTTTTCTTTGCTGGAAACTCTTGATTTGGTGCCAGCTTTGCTGTCTTCTGACACCACCTCCCTTACACCAATGGTTTCTCACAGATCTTCAGCTGATGTCTTAGAAATTGGGAACTATTTTGCACAGTTCTGTGGAATAAGGCTTATACTTGCGCAATGTAATTTAAAATGTGCTTATTTTATTGCTTTGGACATTGTTCAAATAGTCTTGTGTCATGGTTTTAGCTGGGATAGTTAATTT